>WION01000288.1:0-66524 GCA_015039365.1 Amanita rubescens
TATGCGCACATACCTGCTCAATCCCAGCCATCCTGCTCTGTGCAGGTGTTCCAACTACACCCTTAATCTTCCGGCCCACAGCAGTTTAACATGGAAAGGATTTAGCTTTCTGTGAATTTCATCGAGTTTTCGTCAGAAGAGGACGGATCGTGACATTGATTGTGACAAGCGCGCTAATGTTAACGACAAAGTCATGAATTCAAACCCGAATCAAACATCTTTGCTGGTAGTAGTTCAATTTCGCGCTCCCTTGTTGCGCAGACCTTCAATGGAAATCCCCAGAATCGCATGCTCTACGCGGAAAGACGACTCTGGGACACCATCATTCTCGGTCTTTCTGCGCATCTTTTCTCTTGCCAGGTTCTATTACATGGAATATTGAGAGAGAAGATCACCATTTTCGAGACGGCCCTAGAGGCTATATATCTAGCATCGTTGCATGCGGACGGCATATTCTCTGGAAAACGAGACGGAGTTGGGGTGCTCGTCGTGCGCTTGTTGAATATCTGCAATGAGCTTGACGTCTGGCTCGATAGCCGAGTGGAGATCCTCCAGCTACGCTGAGGGAGAAGGCTGTTACAGTGCTCGTTGAGGTTCTTCGATCTCTTGGTGGAAATGTTACGCGTGTCGAGCAGCCGGAGGAACCTCGCTGGAAGATTTTGCGCAGTCTGATATATAAGTGAATGCATAAAGCTTGTCTCCGGTGTGTCTGGGTAAACCTTTTGAGTGCGCCTGTTGCTTATACATTCAGGAAGACATTCTCTCAAACCCTACGTCGGTCACGCTGCTTAACTATCACATTTTTCAAGAGGCCTAGACTAGAAGGGAAGCAGATTCCAGTGTTCAATGCCGTAAGGTTTCTTCTGGTGTACATATCGGCATACGCTTATACATCACGAAGGATCCCCGAGATGTGCATAGCCTGCTCGTTGAACGCAGCGGCACGTGCGAAAGTCTTTTCCACCCTAATATCGTCCGCAAGCTTATTCTGCGAGTATCCTGCCTTTTCGGAGCAGTTCTCCCTTCTCGCATTCCAGTTCCGCGTCTTACAAGATTCTGAATGACCAGATTATAATGAAGGCAATCAATCTTCAACCCAAGGCAACTGTAGATGAAGCAGCCGCAAACGAGGTTGTTCGATTATTGTGCGTCCGAGCAGCTGTCGGTCAGTATCATTTGAAAGATCTACCTTTTTCTCTCCTGAATGCGTATAGAATCTGTTGTTAGCTTATTTGAGGGCAACATTACCTCGCGCAAGCGAGATGCTGCTCCTTCATATTAAGCGAACCTTGTCGGTGACGATAACTTGAAGACCCGTTTTGAAGCTCTACTCTCTGAAGTGGAACAATACGAGCAAGAGACCGGGCAATGAGCTTGGACGTTCAACCACCGCAACCAACAAAACCTTCGGCGAAGTGGCGCCACCGGGTGCGCATTGCCATCTCGTCTCTCGGCATTACTCTTGGACGGAAATCAACGATGTCTCAGACAAACAGTATGCAAGGTAGATAGTGAGTTCCTTAGCCTCGTAGGTGAAATAAACACGACAAATCCCTTAAAGTAATCGCTAATCCGTCGTAGATTGTATTCCAGGTATTAAAAGCGCGGAACCTGCAAGTTGCAACTCCCGCAGCACAGGATTCCCAAGATTTTTCAAGACGCTCAGGTAGCGCTGGTCCTGAAGAGCCCACCAAATCTCCTCTCCAAGTGAGCAAGGAACGGACTAGGAGGATGCGCAGTCGCTATTCAATAAGCATTTCTGTCTACCCAAAGTCGGCTGATGGGAAGAATCTCGCGTCCCCGTCACCCGCTACACCTACTCCAGACACTCCAACTTCCATTGATAGCGTCCAGGTCCCCAGACGGCTTGTCAAACCCCGTCCATCCCATTCGTCCGCGGATCTTCGCGCGCACCATCCTCGTCTACTCCTTCATCCGTTTCTCGATCTATCTCTACCCCTATTTCTGAAAGGCAAGCAGCGCGAAATTATGGAAACTAATGAAACGTATCAGCACTGGCGGGCTCAGAGACAATATCACTCTCGTTCCTCATCCAAATCGCATTTGCCCAACTACAGTGAAGAATCTCTCTCACATACATCATCATTTGCACATGAACCTGCTCCTCCTGTTCCCGCCCTTCCAAGGGCTTCCGATCCTTCTTTCCGGTTGTCTCGAGCCCTACAAATCCCATTTCCGTATCTAGCGACGGCGGCCACAGTCCCAGAACCAGCAGTATACCCAATGTCAGTTTCTCTACCACTCTTTGAGGTTTTCCTATTCTCATCTCAACTATAGACGGGTTCCGATGTTCAAATCCACATTAGCCAGTCAAGGACCGAGGAAAGCCATAGATCAGCTTTTGCATGCACCTATACCAATACCATCTTCTTCCGTCGCCCGCCGGCAACCAGAAGAAAATGTTACACCGCTTACGTGCCACGTCATCAGTTGGTGCCCTGAGAAGACGAACGTCAACATCAAGCGGCTTTTCTGCCTCGACGTGTGTCAGAACAAGGTTTAATTCGATCATCAACGCCATCCGGCCAAGCAAGGCCTCAAATTCCCTCTCGCCCGAGCACTGCAAATGCAGCATCTTCTTCGCCCGACCCTCGCTTCTTAAATACTAGCGTCATTGGCAGGTCACGAAGCATGCGTAGCAAACGTTCCTCTATTTCTTCTGTGGACGAGGTCAACGGTCACTCTCCGATGCCTAGTCCTGGTCGGAGTGCGAGTCTGGGCGGGTTTGAATGGAGTATGGCTCGGTCACCGGAAAATGAGCTGCCGTCGTTGCCTGTTCTGCCTAGGAAACGTGTTGCGGAGAGAGGATCCGGAGAATGTTATGTTGGTGGTGGTGGAGTTGACGTCAATGGGAGTGGAAATGTGTTATTGTTGGGCAGAGGTCGGTCATCCACAACGAGCGCTATTTCACCCTTATCGTCTCCCACTTCACACGTCTTCTCAACGTCATCTCCTCCTAGGGCGGTCGAGAGTCCAAGTTCGTTATCCAGTTCCGGCGCATGATCAACAGAGTACTTTACGCCTGCTTTGTCCACCTTCAGAAGGGTCGTGGGCCGGGAAAATAATTTGGAATGGAGCGAATAGAAGAACCGTCGCTTGCTTCGACTTCAACTCCTGGCTCCGCCTCTAGTGTGAACTCTAGCTTCGGTTCTGGTTCTGGTTCCGCGATGGCGGGGCCCTCGTCGTCGATAGGTTGGAAGAAGAGGAACAGGAGGATGTCGATATCCGAGTCAATATCCCATTTCTTGTCCATATCGTCTTCTTCGCCTCGGCCTGGTGGATCTGAATCGTCTTCCGCCGTTGGGAGGTCATATTCATCCCCGTCGCCGTGTTCTGAAGCACCTCTGTCATCGTCATCCCAGTCGTAACCATCTCTTCCGCTTTCGTCATCATCACAGCCGGTAGTACCTCCCCCTCCATCGACATCGTCAACTTCGACTCTTAGCTCAACGCCTGCCGGGACGCTGAGCACTTTGTTAAGGAAGTTGAGCTTCTCGTCAGGCGCGTCTACTTTGCCTCCTGTGAGGGGTTAAAAGTCGGGCGCGACCGGGCCTTCTTGGGACACCGTCAAGTTATTTCGAAGAATCCCCTGCGCTTCGCTACTGAGTACGCCTGGCAAACGTATGGTGCCAGAGGGTATTTTGAAGCTTCTCAAGCACCGGGAGACGTGGTTGTCGAAAAGTGATCAACCTCCTGCAGGTGTTTCGGCATATGCCAGTGATGGCCGGCCCGTATCGGCCGTCATACTTGGAGATATTCTACCCGCAAGATACGCGCACGACTAGTACGGTTTGGGAATGAAGCACTACGGTGTTTAGAACGATACGTAAGAGTTGTTTTTTATATGATTTCACTAGTATCTGGCTGACCGATCTACTGACCGATCTACAGAGGACTTCTCACTTCCTCAACAAGAACCGGGCCGGTGGCATATCGCCGTATCCTCACGGATGATTATATACTTGTGAGCATAGAGTCGACGGGAAAGATCTTTTGGATTGGGAGGACGGAGAATAACGGGCAAGCACATTGGTCAATTTGCTTTAGTACGAACGCAAACGAATCTAAGGTTGACGACATTTCATCTGTCATACTATGTTACTGGGCTATTGGCAATTGCTTTCGTGATAATGCCCTATTATCCCTCCCCGTGGCAAGCACTCTCGAACATACAAGTACCTTCATTCCGTCATTATCTTTTTTGCTCAGAATAGATATAATTAAGTTATATATAAGTGCATTGCACTGGTAACTGTAGGCGCTGAGCGCTGGTTTCAATGTACACTCTTTTGCCCGACTTTCTCTTGCTGACGGGCTTCTTGATTCATTTTCTTATTCAGCCAGGAGATGAAAACGGTAACCGTCTTGGGGATAAATTTACACTACAGCCATCAACTCGTGCTAAGTTCTACTAATATAAGCAAAGATCCATGTTCGTCCCTGCATATTAGACCACTGTGCAGCGGTCCGTACCGTGTGGATTAGTAAGGCACCTTGCAAGCTTGTTGGCGAAATCTTGGCAGTTGTTCAGGATAATATTGTAATCATGAGCGGACATTTGCCTGATCACCTCTTCACCTTTAAGGAGGGGATTACTACCAGAGCCAGTGATTATTACGAGTGCGAACACACCTGCGGTATGAATCTCCGCATCAGAGAAATGCGTCCGACCCTTTGATTCTATCGATGTCCAAGCAGCATGCACAGGCGCGTCGCCAACATTCATCCTAATCTGCGACCCGTAGAGACTGCCACTGCCACATGTGGCGAGATTAGGATGAGTGTGGTCTAGGAGTAACTCATAGTAATGACTCCCAACCAAGACTGCCCAGTGTGTGAAGATGTGGGGGGGATTACCTCCGGGACCACTACCCGGGACACTACTCCGGGCAAATGGACGAGTAATAATAAAGACTTCGCGGCCGTGGTCTGGGGACCCGGTACTTGGATTTCTAGGTTAACCGATCGTCGATAAACTGTGTAATACGAAGAACCTACCCTGACCGCGGCTCGGCCCCAGTGCCCCTTGTGCTAGCACTGCCAGTGATATGATCCGAATGCGGCGGTGGAGAGGAACGACTCGGTTTCTGAAAATAACGTCAAGCATGAGTTGTGTATCGTGAGCGCTACTTGCATTCCGTCCACTTCGAGGTTCCAATAATTGTGCTAGACTGCGTTGTTCAATATCAGGGAATGTTCGGGGAGCTCCAAAAGGCGCAGCATAAGTCAATATGCTAGCAGCCAGGACGAAGATAATGGCGGCGAGAACTGAAAGACGCATTGCGTTGAAGTTAGTAGTTTCTGTCGCGGGGATACGGGACCAGCCCTATCTATTTGTGCGTACAATGTCAAAGTGGTTCATGGGAGTAGACGGGGCTTCTTACATGAGGATAGATGTTGGGATGCACAGCACTGCAGGATGGTGGGGAACCACGTCCACTTTTATAGCCTGGGTCGTTGGTAAACGGTAGCATTACGAACCTTTATGTACATAAGCCTTCTTTGCAGGCCGTGATCGGAGTATAGACATTTATATGGGCGCGATAGAGCTGTTCTCATGGCTATAACTTAATGTTTGAAATAGCAAATTTCAGACCTTTCCCTGTTGTCATACCTTCGTCCGCTAACGACGACTTTGCGCAAGTCACCTTTCTTTCGTACTGAAAAGTAGAATCGCAAATTCAATGACCAGCGATGCAAAGATGTCTACTAAATGTATTTCGTGTGGGACGTTCTGGACTCTGATAAAGGACCTTGTCCAACAAAGCCTATATAAATCGGATCAGTGACAAAATTCTCATGACTTGGTGGACATGATAGTACCTCGCCACGTCACCCCTCGGCCAAAGGGCGCCATATAAAAGGCACGATCTATACAGTACTGATGGCGCTGTATACATGAAAGTGCACTAGTAAGAGTTCACCGTCGAGACTCACAATAAACGTTTGAGTTTCCAGTGGATTAATGGCATTGGTAGCAATGTCTAATCGGCTCCGCTTTTAGTCCGCTGCGAGCAGTCTAGCCTAGATTGGGGAGCCGGCTCTCTCAAGCACCACTCTGGGCGAATCTTCTATGTGCAGGTCCGAGGCGATTATTATCATCTGATTTCGGGAAGCTATCTCGGCCCTTCCTTCGGCACGAAGCTTAAAAGAAAAGTTCAAAGCAGGGTCTCAGGTTTGCGATGCAATTTAATTGTCCGTTTTCGGAGGTTCGAAATGTGCTGTGACAAACTTGTCCAAGCAAAGGTCGCAGCACCACCACTCGCTCATGGGCCGACTGGAGGATTAGCCCGCCGTGGTAGATACTGTCTTTCGGCGGCCTGGAATGGTGTCAAAGGCAGGAAAATACGTTTCTCGAGTTGACAAGAAGGATCAGCGTCACCTCGTCACGAAAGTGACACGCTTCCCTCTTTCCTTTCTGGGACTCGGAAGCTCTCAAGACACCGACACACGGAAATGCCACTCTTTATTTCGTCTCTTCCTGGAGCTCTTGTCCCACAGTCTTCAATATTCAATCAGTGTTTCTCGCGTCCTGATATTAGTTAAGTAACGCACTAGAACGCGGATGCTGCCAACTGGCCACAACCAGTCCGACCACAACAACTTCAAGCTTAAGCTCAACTTGACAAGTTGGTGTCAAGGTGATACCAGATTTAGTCTGCAGCGGCGCGTTTTAGGCTTTGCTGACACCTGACTCTCACGAGAGCCTCGTAAATGTGCTTCAGGAGCGGGTTGACAGGCGGAATTCTGCCCGGACAGGCGAGGTGGAAGAGTGGGAATTCAACTAGAATGGCTGAGCAAGGATGAGCAGATACAATTTGCGGCTATCACGACGGTGAGTCCCGTTTGTTGTTCTAGTAGATCCCGATGAGAGCTTGATCGTGCATTACTAGTTCCTTGTAGGCGTACATGGAAACCTCTTCATGGCTCCTACTCGGGTATCGACCTCCATCGAGATATTCTACCCGCAAGGATACACGCATGACTACCAGTGGACGTCGACGGCTTTGGGAATGAAGCGCGATGGCATTTGGAACGATACATAAGAGCTATTTTGGGCGGAGGAGCATATTGGACTTTCTGAAGGGTGAAGTCTGCAAGGAGCTTCGGCGTCGCTTCCAGTCCGGGATTAGATGATATCAGATCCTGAAACTTGCCTATATCCTCAGCAGAAAGTAGCTGTGGACATCGGATGTTTTTGAATTTCTTGAAGGACGCGGGACCAGGAACATCCCCATCGGCGTTAGCGATTGAGTGCTGGGTGGAAATTCTGCGAATGAGTTCAATCAGTGGTACGTCGACGTCCATCAACTTCATAGAATGTAGGGGTTGTAAATTTAAGTCTTCAGGCCCGATGATGAATTCTCGACATTTTACATGTGATCCGGATGGGTAGAGTGCATCTAGGAAAGGCCGAAGATCAGCGACCAAGATTATCGCGCGCCGTCACCATGTATACTTACGGGCCCGACGTGACTGTTGCCCGAAGAACATTCTTCTCCTTTTTGTCCCAATACCTGAGAACACGTTCAATCAAGTGAGTTAGATAAGGCCAATATGAAAAATGTATTACGAGAGATATTTTGCCGTCCATAATGACCAGGCGTCGGGATGTGGCGGGAGCACTAGTACAACAGCGCAGGAACCACGAGCGTCAATCAATTTCATACTTACAGTGCCGTGTTATCTTTGTCTCGCGTCACACGCGAAGTGCCAACAATTATGCAAAATGCTGTAATACGATGCGGCCCACAACCTCCAACATTCATTCATATTCCTCACAACGTTGATGGGATATCGGTAACATAAATAGTTCTAAAACTGCGCGCGCTAACGTTAGGAACAGATCACCGGGTACAGCCACGTTTGCTTAGGTTAGTACCCCTAGCTTAGCCCTCCACAATGTAAGGATCACCAACAGGACGCCTGTAACCTGTATCCTCCCATACTTCCACCCATGGCCGCCAGCAGACTCTGCCAGCGCACTTTCTCCGCCTTCAAGCCATCCAACCGACTGTGGGTACCAGTAGCTTCGAGATGCGTACCGAACCAAGGGACACAGCAGCTTGCTCTCACATCCCGCCTTTCTCTCATAACACAGAACTTCGACGCCTTCTCCTCGCGTCCCGTCGCACGAGCCAACCTACTCCTCAGTGGTATCCTCGAGGAATTTAAACGTCCTGACATTATCTTTCTCCAAGAAGTCACGTCCGACGTTCGCACCTCTATCCTGGGCAATCCGAAAGTTCGCGAAGCCTTCCTGGTGACGGACGCCGAGGACAAAACGTCGTTCGAGGGAGTACCCTTTGCGAATATGACCTTGCTGTCTAGAAAGCGCTTTGCCTTCGACTTGGAGTTGCAGAAGGAGGAGGATGAGTCGGTCGAGAGAGGGGAGAAGTTCATGCTTGGTTCCGTTTACCGCGTCAAACTCCCCAGCAAGTATGGGAGGCGTGCGCTTTCCGTGGACATTATAACCCCATCCACCCCAACCACAACCTGTCGTCTTGTCAACGTTCATCTCGATTCTCTTGGGGACACGCTCTCTTACCGCACCGAGCAGATGGAGATCCTTACTAGCCTCCTGCACGAGCCTGGATGCGGTGGTGGACTGATCGCGGGAGACTTCAACGCCATCAGCCCCGAGGATCATGCTCTCCTCGACAAGAACGGACTGGTGGATGCATGGGTCGCGTTGCATGGAAAGAATGGGCTTGACGGAGCTACGTGGGGAGTGGGGGTAGAACGACATGACGGACTGGGACCTGGAAGGTTGGACAAGATTGCGATGTCGGGCGTAGACGCTAAGGACATGGAAATTCTGCGCCCTGGTCTGAGCGAGGTGCCCAAGCCCAGCGGGGATTCCGACTATATCCCTTGTAGTGACCATTACGGGCTGAGACTTAGCTTTACCGTCTGAGTAAGTCGTTCACTCTTCTTACAACGGATGATGTCTAATCCACTGCCATAGTGATGCACACCGGATCATGTGCCTCTAACAACAACCCCTTCAGCTGGGCCTACTGGTCTTCTTCCATAGTCCAAATCGAGGAGTAGCAGGCCGACGATTACGCTCAACCTAATGATCTTCGACAGACTCCGTTCGTTCTGCCATTTCATTCCGTATACACAGTAGATCAACTCATCGCCCAAACTCGTGACCTCGAAAACCTCCTTAACCTCGCCATGACTTACGCTGCACCACTATCATTTATATGATGCACAGAACTCGACTATTATACTTCATGGGATATCTTGATAATCAGCTTATGCTTAAATCTTGAGACGAGGTATGCCCGTGAACATCCCGTTTAGCTTTAATTGACTTGGAAACAGGTTTTAGTATTGTATAACATGACGACAATGGGCATCTACTCTGAACGCCGTTCAATATCCCCAAGGAGACCAAGCCCAACACGCTCCCCGGTGTCTCTGTTCGTCTTTTCTGTGATGGATAACAACTTGAAATCCTAGTAATGGATACTACTGAATGTATTACAGACAAGTCATCTCATAATAAACCGCTCATTTACGACCCGCACGTCTCTTTTCTTTCGTTTTCTGCTTCTCCATCGCTTTCGCTTCTGCCCGTTCTCCTTCCAATGACCTGAACACACGCTTCATACGCTCATTGTAAGCACGATCCTGGTCCATTTGCTTTTGCAGAGCCACACCAGCAAGGAACCGAGCGTCCTTGCGCAACACACGAATTGCACCCTTCCGCAGCGGGCACCCCGTATAGCAGCAGATCTCGTAGGGAGATGAACTCTTCGTCAAGCTTCTGACGAATGGTCTCGGCCTCAGCACCGATCGTCAAAAGCCGTTGTAAGATGGGTTGCGGAATGCTCTCGAGAATCCAATAAATCAGGTCACGCTTGTTCCTTCTGTCCGTGGTTGGTTGAAGAGCGGCATAAAGAGAGGCATAGTACCTCAGGCAGCAGGCTATTGAGGCGTATGCTCGAAAGTAGATTATAGTAGTCCGCGCGTTGAAAAACGGTTGGTTCAGACATGTCTACAGCAGCGTTAGCTCGACGATTCCAACCAACGGAACAAGCCTAAGTTCGAGGGATAGAAGGTAGAGACCTTGAACCTCCAAGCCAAACGACACCAGACCACGGGGAGACGATCGACGACGTCTTCGGTTGCCGTAGGCCTACATTAGGACCGTAGAGCGGAAAACGATCGAATAAACCTTAAGTTAACTGGTATTAGGCATATACATATCAATTCAACTAGTAACTGTGAAGGTATCGCGTGCATGTGTAGTGTTAATTGCGACCAGGAACCTGTATCCCAAGATCCAATATGAGATAAAGTCTTCTATCATTCCCCTCGGGAAGAAGCGCTACAATATCTGTCAAGCCCATGTGGTCCAGGAGCTCGTCGATTTGTTCAGCTGTGGGAAAACTTTAGCATCGTAAGGAAATGTCATTTACTACTGATACTGCTTACCATTCGCCGTATATATTTTCTCGGGAGTAATGCCGCCTGCCCAATAACCATGGGAGGGCAAGTTGACCGGTTGCGCGGTCTGGCCGTGGGGGTGTAAAAGCAATCGTTGGTCTGGCCCTCTATACGAATTATATGACCGATGAATTGCATTTTGATCTCTAGACTGTCCATCAGTACAAACACGAATCTCGGAGATTTAGTAGCACATACGCAATGTTTCGCATCTTTGTTGAGATATGATTATAGGTAAATGAGCGAGATTGATAGTGATAGAGTGACAGAGCGTGGATATGCGGTTGGTTTCACGGATGATGTTACGCGCAAAGTTTATGAAGGGACATGCGGGGAAAAGGAGCGTCGGACGGTGAAAGGAGTCGTGTCTAAGACAGCCGCGAGACTTCGCGACATTATATGATTGCCCCTGTTCAAGTTGTACGCCGGCGCAGAATCCGTAGATCACCGGGTACAGCCACATTTGCTTAGGTTAGCACCCCTAGCTCAATGTAAGGATCATACTATCCTCCCATACTTCCACCCATGGCCGCCAGTAGACTCTGCCAGCGCACTTTCTCCGCCTTCAAGCCATCCAACCGACTGTGGGTACCTGTATCTTCGAGATGCGCACCGAATCAAGTGACAAACCTCGACGCCTTCTCCTCGCGTCCCGTCGCACGAGCCAACCTACTCCTCAGTAGTATCCTCGAGGAATCCAAACGTCCTGACATTATCTTTCTCCAAGAAGTCACGTCCGACGTGCGCACCTCTATCCTGGGCAATCCGAAAGTTCGCGAAACCTTCCTGGTGACGCAAACGTCGTTCGAGGGAGTACCCTTTGCGAATATGTAGTACGCATACACTAGATCTCAGCCTGGGATTGGAATGTAAGACCGAAGATACGCACGTTCTTCATTGACGATAAGGTGTCAGATGGGCCGTGTGGTTGGTCGGTAGCCGTGACGATAGCATGCCGCGTGTGCTAGTGATGTCGTTGTTGACGTGTGAAAACCTGAAGGTCTATCTATAAGAATAGATCTAGCTCAGTCCTTCAGATACGAAGACTAGTTTATTAGTGACATTACCTATAAGAATAGATCTAGCTAAAGTAGATTTTAGTAGGTAACATATAAGATAAAATGGTATCATACCTCAGTCCTTCAGATACGAAGACTGAGGTGCACGAAGAAAATACGTGTACCAAAAGAGCGTATTATGTAAGCAGGAACAAATAGTAACAAACAATAGAATAGCGGCCATGCTCGACTGAAAAGATATAAGTAACGAACGTACGAATTTCAACAGTCGTGAGGGAAGTGGACTTGAAGCTTGATGGAGAGAGGACGTGAGAATCAGAGAACGCTATCCATCCTGGTGGGAATCATGAAAGTCATCCACTACTCTGCAGGTATAAGTTAAAGTCCCTGACCGCGTTGTGGTCGTCGTCGTCATCGTAGCGCGCACACTTGGGAACCAGACATCAGCGTCGCTAGCAACAGCGATCACATATATAAGCAGTCCCTACTCCCTTTGATACGCCCGCTACGACGACGTTTCTCGCTGTACGCGATTCTAGCACTGCAGGAGCGATGCTGGGGAAAGACGTAGTTTACATTGCTAAATGCAGGACCTGGAAAGATGTCATTAACCCGCTCTCGAGGACGAACGAATAATGAGGTAAAGTGCAAGATCGGTAGGAACGATGACGACGGACAACTTCGTCGTGGCCCTCCAGGTGACATTCGCAGTAGGAGCGAAGGTAAAATTGCAAAGCTTGTTTTTGATCTTTTCATGAGTTGGTCATTGAATAAAAAACTTCATCGAACTTCACGATCTATCTAAGAAGCAGATCATTGTTTGAAGGCTAATGACAGTTGAGGTAACAAAGGAAGTTGAAGCATCATGCATCATGCATCAGCCGACGCGTACAAAACCACCTGGACATCAGTTTCACGTGCTGGTTTCATCGATTCTTCCATCATGCCAAAGCGCCCCCGAGCCGACTCGCATTCAGAGGTTATTAATTCCTTCTTCGAAACGCTCTTCGCTATCGCGAATGTTTCCGAGCCTGAAGACGCTGTCAGATTTCTTAAAAAGTTGAAACTCCAGGTCCTTTCCGCAGAAGCTGAAAAAAAGAAGCCCGTACACAAGGCCGCGAAGAAGTTCACACTCACCGAGGCAGTTCAGGACTTCGGCCTGACGTACAGCTCCAACATGACTGATGTCGAAAAGCACTGGTGGAAGATTAAGGACACTGCTAGAGGCCAAGACTTTTCCGAAGCCATCGCCATGCCTTGGTAAGGTTTCTTCCTGATGTTATTGAATCCAATGACGGGGGCCTTATTAGTAGCGCTCCTGGAAAAGTATACTGCAGTATACGATCGATCAAGTGAGTCGGCGTGTAGAATTGCCGTGGACTTCCTTCTATGCGAGTGTATAGCGGTAATGGTGAGTTGGTTAGTCATTTTGTTGGCGATTTTACTTAAACACCAAAACTTTAGCGAGCCAATGTTTCTGGTATTTCAGCAACTCAGGAAACGAATGACGGCCGACGTACACCAACACAATGGGATAGCGTCAAAGTACATTGTGAAGTTTCATTCAAGCATGTAGTTAATCCTCCGCCGAAAACCCAGACAATTATCGGCGGTCGTGTTGATCATGGCGTCGGAATTGTCGTCGGATCCAACGAAAGTCGTAAACGACTCTTTTACTCGCTCCTGCTCTGCGTTGAGGCCAAAGTCGATGGCACCCTTAACAACGCTATTGCCCAATTGGTCGTGTATCTCGCATGTCTCCGTCAATCTCGCGCCAACCGAGGACGATGCGATGCCTCTGTCTATGGCCTTGCAACAGATGGTCTCCGTTACATCTTCATAACTATTACACACGAAGGAGTCCTCAAAGAGAGCAACGAATTTAATATCATGCACGGAAACTTGCCGACTGTGTTGGGGTGCTTGCAGTACATCTTGGAGATGGCGATGTCTATGTGCCCAAATTCGACGCCAGAGAAGGGAGCGTTGAATAAAGGCGACGAGTTTGAGATCGATTCTGATGAATCGATTGATCTGGATGACAATCCTTATCTGTACCGCGCAGACGACTCGGACTCGGACTCAGACTCTGACGACTATTACAAATGAATACGGCACAGAATCAGTCCTACTTGTAGCCTGTTTCAACGTTTGCAACGGAGACCGTATCCGATGTAATCCATAGACTAACTAATTGTCGGCAGAGGATGCACCTGCTGCCGCCGCTATCCATTCTTTCAAAGCCCACGTGAAGGAGGGGAACAAATGTTGCAGATACTCTCAAGGAGAACATGTCTCGAATCGGCTTTGCATTGTTGCAAATCCGTGGACTTCTAGGGGAAACTCGTCCCCAACTTGAATAATATACAACTGTTACATAATGTGACATATTGGCAACGTTCATACGGGTTCATACAGTCTGGCGCTCACTGGCTAATAGACTCCCTTCATCTGCAATGTGTTGTCTGTTCTTGATCTCGTTCTCCAGGTGAGTTCGTACATTGCATATAGCACATAGACAAGAATTCGAATTGAAATGTTTGAGATGTGAGGCTGTGCTCGTCTACTTTGATGCTACCGATACCGATATCAACGGAGGGAGAAGCAGTAAACCGGGCTTTCAATTCGAGTGAGGAATTTGGAAACGGCTGTTATCGCCGCATGCTTATCTAGAACGGATGTTGATTGATCTGATGATCATGGTGTTTTATCGTGAGTCCCCTTCTCTTCCTTTCATGCGGGATTTCGGTATATCTTCCTTTTCTTCAGTAGGTGTGGATGTGGAGGTTTGTACCGAATGGATGGTATCAATGCGTTGTAGTGCGATTAAGATCTCGGAAGAGGAGAAAACGGAGTTGCATCTTGTACAAAGTCTCTGCCCAAATCTGTCGCAGGCCCGCAGTTCTGCTCGAGCCCCAAAACGGATAGGTCCAGGGACATAGTTGATGTCAATCATCTGGTCCGTCGACAACTCGTTAACGCGACCAATGACGTGGATCAAGTGGGAAGGGTCTCGAAAACACCATGAATTTGCATGAGCACCGAGCTCCTCGTTGAACGGGATAGGAATAGGGCCAGATGAAATCTGTAAACCATTGAGCGACACCTCAACAGCCACGCGTGCGCATCTCAACGAAGGTCGTGAAAAGACCACCATCTGACCTGTCGTGATGTGCGAGGACAAGGTCAGGGCTCCTTTCTCGGACTGTCTGGCAACCTTTCAAGAACACTTTGAGAATAGCAGGATCGTCTACATCCGGGGGTCCTGATCAGATCTCCTTGAACACTTGCGCAACGGCAGAACCTCCCATACGCTTCCTCTCATCGGCGGTGTCAAGAACACAAGGCTTATCCTTCGCCCATCTCCGTGCGTAGTTGGGGTGTTCCTGTTCTACTCATGTCTTCCATCGGAGAAAACGCAGTGACAATGAGGGACGGGGGTGCACTAACTTCACATCCCTCCCCTTCTTCCCTCCACTTCATCGACATTGACATTGAGTCCTTGCCAACGGGTATCCCAACACACAACGCTGGACATAGCTCTATTCCTGTGACCTTGACCGCTTCATGCAGCCTGGTGCCTTTGCCTGGTTTAGACGCTGTGCACATCTGGCAATTAGTGCTAAGCTTGTGATGCGGGGAATTTCGCCTACGTTTGCTGTCATCAGGTTCGTCAACGTTGACATCGAGTCCTTGCCAACGGGTATCCCAACACCCAACGCTCGTCTTCGTCCTCATCTCCAAAACCTCCAAAATGTGTTTTTCGAACGATTTCCTTGTCAATTTGACCTGACGGCATCTCAAAAACGAACGAAAGTTGTGTCGATGATTCGAAAACATACCATTCTCGTCTTCTTCATCCTCCTCGTCTACCCTCAACCCGACGTCGTCCAAGTCGTCCAAGTCGTCCAAATTAGACAAGCTTTGCCCATAATGCGTAAGCTCGTCTTCATCCTCCAAGCTGAACGCAGAGCTTTTTGCGGCTTTTTGCCTCTCCCTTGTGAAACGTTCCAACATCCGTTCCTCGAGACCCGTAGTAGGGTCATTCTCACCAAACCGCTGGTCAAGAATGCCTCCCGCATGATTTCGCTCTTCGTACTCTTTCAACAACGTTTTTTTTTCACTGGCACAAGCGTATGAATATTGCGTTCTTCCGGTCTTCAGATATGTGCACATACCTGCTCAATCCCAGCCACCCTGCTCTGTGCAGATGTTCCAACTACACCCTTAATGGATAATCTTCCGGCCCGAAAGGGTTTAGAGTTTTGCTGATTTTCGTCGGAAGAGTGACACTTGACATTGATTATGACAAGCGCGGGAGATGACTTGGCCGCAACCCCTCGCTCGTTTCCTAAATCTGCTAATGTTAACCATGAATTCGAACCCGAATCAAGCCTCTTTGCCCAATCCGACCGCTGGAGTAGTTCAATTTCGCGCTCCCTTGTTGCGCAGACCTTCAGTCGACGCGGAAAGACGATGGAACACCATCATTCTTGGTCTTTCCGACAATTTCTGCGCATCTTTTCTCTTACTTCTATTACATGGAATGCATCGAAAGAGAAAATCACCATTCTCGAGACGGCCCTGGAGGCTATATATCTACCGTCGCTGCATGTGCTCTGGAGAACGAGACGGAGTTGGGGTTCTCGTCGTGCGCTTGTTGAATAAATGGAATGGGCTTGATGTCTGGCTCGACAGCCAAGTGAAGATCGAGGACAGCTTGCCTTCTCCAGCCACGCTGAGGGAGAAGGCTTTTAAAGCGCTCGTTGAGGTCTCTTGGTGGAAATGTTACGCATGTCGAGCAGCCGGAGGAACCTTGCTGGAAGATTTTGCGCAGTCTGCTAGGTGAATGCATAGAGCTTGTCTCCGGTATGTCTTTGAGTGAGGAGCCTGTTGCTTATACGTTCAGGCAGACATTCTCTCAAACCCTACGTCGATCACACTGCCCATAACTATCACATTTTTCAAGAGGCCTAGACTAGAAGGGAAACAGACTTTAGTGTTGAATACCGTAAGGTTTCTTCTAGTGTACATATCGGCACATGCTTATACATTACGAAGGATCCTCGAGATGTGCATACGGAACTTTCTATCACGACATATTCGCAATTAGTAGCTGCTCTACTGGCATGGTTACTTGATACCCTCACCCATGCGCTTTACCCACGTTTTGTCGCAATATTTTCTTTCAGACGTGACTCTTGGGCTGCACAAGATGTTTAATTTACTTTTCAACTATTTGCTCTCCACAGCCTGCTCGTTGAACGCAACGGCACGTGCGAAAGTCTTTTCCACCCTAATATCATCCACAAGCTTATTCTGCGACTAGTATCCTGCCTTTTCGGAGCAGTTCTCCCACCTCGCATTCCATCTCTTGCAGTTCCGCGTCTTACAAGATTCTGAATGACCAGATTATAATGAAGGCAACGAATCTTCAATCCAAGGCAATTGTAGATGAAGCAGCCGCAAATGAGGTTGTTCGATTATTGTGCACCGAGTCGTCCGAGCAGCTGTCGGTCAGTATCATTTGAAAGATCTACCTTTTTCTCTCCTGAATGCGTATAGAATCTGTTGTTAGCTTATTTGAGGGCAACATTACCTCGTGCAAGCGAGATGCTGCTCCTCCATATTAAGCGAACCTTGTCGGAGACGATAACTTGAAGACCCGTTTTGAAGCTCTGCTCTCTGAAGTGGAACAAGACGAGCAAGAGACCGGGAAATGAGCTTGGACGTTCAACCACCGCAACCAACAAAACCTTCGGCGAAGTGGCGCCACCGGGTCCGCATTGCCATCTCGTCTCTCGGCATTACTCTTGGACGGAAATTAACGATGTCTCAGACAAACAGTATGCAAGTTATACAATCTACGACGGATTAGCGATTACTTTAAGGGATTTGTCGTGTTTATTTCACCTACGAGGCTAAGGAACTCACTATCTACCAGAGGGTCTTTTGAAGCTTCTCAAGCACCGGGAGACGCGGTTGTCGAAAAGTGATCAAACCTCCTGCAGGTGTTTCGGCAAATGCCAGTGATGGCCCGTATCGACCGTCATACTTAGAGATATTCTAGTACCCGCAAGATACGCGCACGACTAGTACGGTTTGGGAATGAAGCACTACGGTGTTTAGAACGATACGTAAGAGTTATTTTTTATATGCTTTCACTAGTATCTGGCTGACCGATCTACAGAGGACTTCTCACTTCCTCAACAAGAACTGGGCCGGTGGCATAGTATCGCCATATCCTCACGGATTTCAAAATGATTATATACTTGTGAACCGTGGTAAAGCATAGAGTCGACGGGAAAGGGCAAGCACATTGCTTTTCGAACGCGAACGAATCTAAGGTTGACGAGGCAATTGGCAGTATCTTGGGATATTGAGTATCTTTTTTGCTCAGAATAGGTATTTATATATAAGTGCATTGTACTGGTAACTGTACGCGCTGAGCGCTGGTTTCAATATACACTCTTTTGCCCGACTTTCTCTTGCTGACGGGCTTCTTGATTCATTTTCTTATACAGCCAGGGGATGAAAACGGTTACCGTCTTGGGGATAAATTTACACTACAGCCATCAACTCGTGCTAAGTTCTACTAATGTAAGCAAAAATCCGAACATTCCCTGCGCATTAGACTACTGTACAGCGGTCCGTACCGTGTGGATTAGTAAGGCACCTTGCAAGCTTGTTGGCGAAATCTTGGCAGTTGTTCAGGATAATATTGTAATCATGAGCGGACATTTGCCTGATCACCTCTTCACCTTTAAGGAGGGGATTACTACCAGAGCCAGTGATTATTACGAGTGCGAACACACCTGCGGTATGAATCTCCGCATCAGAGAAATGCGTCCGACCCTTTGATTCCATCGATGTCCAAGCAGCATGCACAGGCGCGTCGCCAACATTCATCCTAATCTGCGACCCATAGAGACTGCCACTGCCACATGTGGCGAGATTAGGATGAGTGTGGTCTAGGAGTAACTCATAGTAATGACTCCCAACCAAGACTGCCCAGTGTGTGAAGATTTGGGGGGGATTACCTCCGGGACCACTACCCGGGACACTACTCCGGGCAAGTGGACGAGTAATAACAAAGACTTCGCGGCCGTGGTCTGGGGACCCAGAACTTGGATTGCTAGGTTAACCGATCGTCGATAAACTGTGTAATACCGAAGAACCTACCCTGACCGCGTCCCGGCCCCAGTGCTTGTGCTAGCACTGCCAGTGATATGTTCCGAATGACTCGGGTTCTGAAAATAACATTAAGCATGAGTTGTGTATCGTGAGCGCTACTTGCATTCCGTCCACTTCGAGGTTCCAATAATTGTGCTAGACTGCGTTGTTCAATATCAGGGAATGTTCGGGGAGCTCCAAAAGGCGCAGCATAAGTCAACATGCTAGCGGCCAGGACGAAGATAATGGAGGCGAGAACTGAAAGACGCATTGCGTTGAAGTTAGTAGTTTCTGTCACGGGGATACGGGACCAGCCCTATCTATTTGTGCGTACAATGTCAGAGTGGTTCATGGGAGTAGACGGGGCTTCTTACATGAGGATAGATGTTAGGATGCACAGCACTGCAGGATGGTGGGGAACCACGTCCCCTTTTATAGCCGGGGTCGTTGGTAAACGGTAGCATTACGAACCCTTATGTACATAAGCCTTCTTCGCAGGCGGTGATCGGAGTATAGACATTTATATGGGTGCGATAGAGCCGTTCTCATGGCTGTAACTTAATGTTTGAACTAGCAAATCAGACCTTTCCTTGTTGTCGTACCTTCGTCCGCTAACGATGACTTTGCGCAAGTCACGTTTCTTTCCTACTGAAGTAGAATCGCAAATTCGATGACCAGCGATCCAAAGATGTCTACTAAATGGACTCTGATAAAGAACCTTGTCCGACGAAGCATATAAATCGGATTAGTGACAAAATTCTCATGACGGACATGATAGTACCTCGCCACGTCACCCGCCATATAAAAGGCACGATCTATACAGTACTGACAGTGACATGACTGATGGCGCTGTATGCATGAAAGTGTATTAGTAAGAGTTCACCATCGAGACTCACAATAAACGTTTGAGTTTCCAGTGGATTAATGGCATTGGTAGCAATGTCTCCGCTATTAGCCCGCTGCGAGCAGCCTAGCCTAGATTGGGGAGCCGGCTCTCTCAGGTTTGCGATGCAATTTAATTGTCCGTTTTCGGAGGTGTGCTGTGACAAATTTGTCCAAGCAAAGGTCGCAGCACCACCATTCGCTCATCATAGTCTATGCGCAATGGGCTGACTAGAGGATTAGCCCACCATGGTAGATACTGTCTTTCGGCGACCTGGAATGGTGTCAAAGGCAGGAAAATGCGTTTCTACAAGAAGGATCAGCGTCACATCGTCACGAAAGTGACACACTTCCCTCTTTCCTTTCTGGGCTCTCAAGACACCGACATGCGCTTCAGCATACTCGGAAATGCCACTCTTTATTTCGTCTCTTCCTGGAGCTCTTGTCTCGGTCATCCACTGTCTTCAATATTCAATCGTCACAGGCCAGTATTTCTCGTGTCCCGATATTAGTTAAGTAACGCACTAGAGCGCGGATGCTGTCAACTGGAGTCTGACTACAACAACCTCAAGCTTAAGCTCAACTTGACAAGTTGGTGTCAAGGTGACACCAGGTTTAGTCTAGTGGCGCGTTTCAGGCTTTACTGCCCAAGTCGAAGAAGATTACGATCTCGTATATCTCCAGGCAACCATCTATGGGAAGGAGGCTGACACCTGACTCTCACGAGGGTCTCGTACGTGTGCTTCAGGAGCTGGTTGACAGGCGGAATTCTGCCCGGACAGGCGAGGTGGGAGAGGAACCAGAGTGGGAATTCAACCAGAATGGCTGAGCAAGGATGAGCAGATACAATTTGCGGCTATCAAGACGGTGAGTCCTGTTTGTTGTTCTAGTAAAGCCCGATGAGAGCTTGATCGTGCATCACTAGTTCCTTGTAGGCGTACATGGAAACCTCTTCATGCCTTCTACTCGGGTATCGACCTCCATCGAGATATTCTACCCGCAAGGATACCAGTGGACGTCGACGGCTTTGGGAATGAAGCGCTATGGCATTTGGAACGATACGTAAGAGCTATTTTGGGCAGAGGAGCATATTGGACTTTCTGAAGGGTGAAGTCTGCAAGGAGCTTCGGCGTCGCTTCCAGCGAAGGAATAAAAGAGATGTCGATAACGCACGCTGCTTTGATATGCTTGATCGACTCTTCCTCGGGCAGAACCAGACTGCCACTCTGGAGTTCCATACGAAATACATCCGAGGATGATTTTGGATACCTTCAGCCCAGAGTTGCCCAGACGAACTGAGGGATTGTAAACGGATACGAATATGAATACGATCTTCGATCAACGAGCGGCGATGTACCGTAGGGCATTCCTTAAATTGGCAGCCATTTGTGATCTGTTCGAAGATAGGAGTCCGATAAGTCACCCCGTGTTCATTTGTATTGCGCTTTGTTGTAACCGGCAGATGGCGATGATGAAGACGATTCTAGCTTTCATTACGCAAATCAAAACAGCCGTACGTCTGCCAGTGTGAAACTCAACCCGCGACAGTAGTAACGCGTCATCAACGTGAGCGGTATCCGATTTGACTCTTTTCCCACCGTGCATAAAGATCAATCGGTTGTGCTGCTACTCAGCAGTCGCGCAGGGTAGATCAGTCTCTATAACTTTTCGGCATTAAAAACGGGTCTATTAGGTTTGCGGGCCTTTCTGAGACCATAATATATTAATACAGGCTGGCGAGATCATCTTTTAGTAGAGACCTAAGCGCATTCAGCATATATAACATGAAGTTTACGTTCTCCTTCATGAGTATAATTGTGTTCTACTATGTCTAAGGTAATTAATGTAAGTGACATTCAGTGCAGTCAGGCCAAACCTTGAGGCACGCCTCCCCTCCACTGCTCAATACGACGACTGTCTTCGCCGGCTTTCTTGAGTTGCCGGTCTTTAGCAGCTCGCGTATTTGCCCAATTGAATAACATTATATCGTCCTCATCCCATATTCCCTGGCCATCTGATTCCATCACCCCTGCTCCGGCCCCAGCTCTACCTCCACCACGAATTCTGGCTGCCTCGAGCTTCCCAACTGTGGCAGCCCTGTCGTGTATAATTCTTGGTGGTCCTGCTGGTGCTAGGACAGGCACCTGTGGACGAGGAGGGTTGGCAAGTCTCTGAAGGACGTCCTTGCCACGCCCCCAGTTTTTGACGGCTGCGGCACCATAGTTGTAGTGTAGTAAAAGGGCCGACGGTTTCCGCTCCCTAGGAAGGTTCCTGAAAGTGGCATCGCTATTGTTTGGAAAAAAGTGCATCGTGGCTGCATCCTGGGGTTCCAGCCATTGCAGAGTGTAACGGTTACGAGTCGGATAGCTGACATCTGGCGAAGTAAATATTCGGTCGGGGCATGGAGGAACGTCTTCGGTTCGGAGAATATGGTTTGGAGTCTGAGAGGATCGGTGACAACACATGAATCAGACAAGACAAGCATGTGGACAATATGACAAACTTTGAGAATAGCTGCAGAGCGTTTATCGAATCCTTGATGTATGGTCCCGTTTGCAAAGACGCCATTGCGAATATCATTAATATCATTCAGTGCCGCCACACTCTCTGTGTATTTTTGTCGATTCGCTATAATCAGGCGAAGCCACTGAAATATGAGCCGAAGGAAGGGAGACGATGAGACATATTCCGAGCAGAAGATTATGGAACGTACATGATCGGGATCCTGCTTAAATGGAATGATATGTATAGCAGCTCCATAGTTAGTTCCTGACCACACGCAACAAACATCACGCTCTAGCAAACGGGTGCGAAAGTCGTCACGCGTCGCCGTAGTTTCTGAAGGCATGTTCGTCCTGGCCTTAATGACCTCGAGGTCGATAACGCGAGCGGGATCTTCGTTGAACCGATAGCATGCCGTAAGTGTCCTATATGCATGATAGTAATGGCATCATGCAAGAAACGTACCCAGTACATCATCTAGAACATAATAATATATCTGCTGGTCCACGATGTCTTCGTTGGTATTAATCTCGTCACCATCGAATTCAAGAACCAGTACGCCTTCAGCGCCGAGGATGCACCAACCAAGGAAGTGGAGATACTTGAGGGACCTCAAACATAAACCATTGATGATATCCAAAGGAATCTGCAAATAGAAGGCCAAATTCATATTTTCCTCCGGCAGGAGGACCAACGCAACATAACCTTCGGGAACATCGATGTTCACGTCCATAGGCTGAGCTTCGCACGTACGTCACACATCACCGTCATGACGTCACATTTGTTTCTGAAATCTTAGGCGCGGTTCGAAGCACCTGCATCTTCGCAGGGATGGGATAAAGGAGTTTGATAGATTGCAAGGTGTTGCGTCCATGTTCAAGAGCTTTAGGGAGTTGCTCTGACGAACTGGATATCAGGGGTAACAACGTTGAGAAGCTACCGCCAGAGCTTGGCTTGTTAATGTTGGAGGTGATGGGAACGTGTAAGTTCTGGTCTAATTTCGTGATGTCAAGCTTTTTTTTAACCCATTTAATACTTCGCTTTTGCAGCACACACCGCCTCCCGAATCGCGTTGACCTCATCATCGTCAAGCTTGACACCAACGACTCCCAACGCCGGCGCAATGGAACACTAGCATGCACCAACCTGCATTAGGGAACATGACATCAAGAATCGAAGATGCTCTTGTGTCGCAAAGTTGCAATAGATGCTTCCATGTCAATCTACCAATTCCTCGTCGCCGTGCGCTAGAAGGACGGTGAGCTGCTCGCCAACGAAGCTGGAGAGAGCAATCAGAATCGTTGAAAACGGGATCAAGCCGGCGTACGTATTTGACGGGAAACCACCAGAGTTGAAGACGTGAGTGGTGAGTCTATGTCTGGTTTTCCTATAGTAGCAAACTCTGACGTCCGTCGCGTCTCCTAGCTCTCAATACGGTTCGAGAGGCGGAAAGAGGCGAAGGAAGAGGGCGAAGAAGCGAAAGAAACCGAGACAGCCGAGGACATTTACAGGTTTTCAAGATGGACGGCCAAGGTGACAAGCCAGCATAATGAAGAGTGTCGAAAACTACTTGCATTAATGGGAATCCCTGTCGTCATTGTGCGTTTCATTCGGTCAAACATTTTTGGCGCTCGTGTCGATCTAGGCACCTTCCGAGCCCGAAGCTCAGTGCGCAGAACTGGAAAAAGGTGGAAAGGTACGTGCAACGGCAATCGTCGCGTTCAATATGACTAAAACTCTCATCCGCTCCCTTCTCATCCCTACCAGCTCTCCCGCCGCCGTTTTCCGCCACTTTAGCATCAACGTCGTCCAACAAAACCACTTGTTACACCCCAAGGTTGGATCGACGGCCACCTATCTTCCAAGCAATCACCCCGTATTGCTTCTCCACGAACAAAGTCTATTTCGCGCATTCCCGCGCGTTGACACTTTTATTGGCTGATCGGATTGTTCGGTGCGTCGATGTCATACCTAGGGGAATTTAGGCATTCCCCGAAGCGATTTCGCCCACTTGCCCTAGATATACATTGTCAGACCCAGGATATTTGCAGCAAGCGTCAAGCACCTCTGTCGGCAAGGTTGCCAACATTCAGCTTTGAGATTCCAGATATGCAATTTCCTCAATCAATCACAAGAAAAAGAACTCATGCTTGGACCGTGCTAGTGTGGTGCCGATTCTCAGAGCATGCCGTCAAGTCTGCTTGTTTCGCTCGTTGCTAAAGAGGGGGTCTTATGGTTTATGTAATGCCTATCAGTGCACCTCGACAGCGTGAAATGCGGGTAGTAATTCGCTTCCGTTGGTATAAGCCTAACATTCACTATATGCTGTATTCGGGCTTCATTAAAACGAATATTTTAAAGAGGAATCTATGACCAAGCCCATTGCAGATATTCAACAAGCGCACGACGAGAACCCCAGCTCCGTCTCGTTTTCCAGAGAATATGCCGTCTACATGCAACGATGCTAGATATATAGCCTCCAGGGCAAGCAATCTCAAGAATGGTGATCTTCTCTTTCAATGCAACTACTATTCCGTTTTTGCACATTCATACATTACCTTTTTTTTATTTTAAAAACTACAATAACTGGAACTTGGTATCTCAACTGTTATTTTTCGTCATTATATTCGTCGTATCGCATAGATTTTATGTATATCGTATATTATATTCTCGATCTTGTTTATTCGTCGTCTCTTTTTTTTTTTTTGTTCGAGGTTTTCTGCTTGCTTTATGTAGCGAAGATGATATAATTTTTCATACGGAGGTATTTCATACTAACTAGTCTAGACATTTAATTACTCGGTGTAGTAGGCGCGCGAGTCGTTGCGCGATCAAAAGGTCCCGTTGTGGATTAGTCATCATCAGAGAGAACTCGTTTTCGCCCGTTCGTTCGTTCGTTAGCTCTTGAGTTGTTGTGCTGTCCGGAGAGCCGATCCTAGCAGCGTCGCAGCCGGCTCTCCTCCGAGGTAAATCCGTTGGGGAAAAAAAAAATAGAGTACACGGCAATTGCCTTGCTTGGACTCACTGCCCGCCACTTCTGGCAGCCAAGGCGCGCTGCCTGGCTTTCTCCATCGACTCCCTCAGCTCAGGACTCTCAAAGGTATTGATATCCTCGCTGCTCCTGCCGGAAGAAGCGGGCGAGGAATCGAGCGAGAGTCCTGTGCGGTGTGTCCGGCGGGGAGTGGATGGAAGAGAAGGATGTCAAGGTCCACAGGTCCAAAGACGCTCGTATACCTCAACATAGACAGTCACCACCTGCACAGCATTCCATGTAATTGAACCCGGCAAGAGAAAAGATGCGCAGAAATTGTCGGAAAGACCAAGAATGATGGTGTTCCATCGTCTTTCCGCGTCGGGGATGCGATTTCCACTGAAGGTCGGAACGCAAATGTTGTTGAACTTGAAATTGACCGGAAGGTTTGCTTACATAACAGCCTTACCATGCGCAATGGGCGACCGAACTCTTTGGTGCCTCGTCGTTGACCACGCCAACAAGCCCGTGGGCGATATTTTCGACGTGGATGCAGCGCTGAGTCTCGCCATCAATAAACTTAAGAAAAAAATCCTTGCTAGCGAAGATGGTCCAACCGCATTTCGACAAAGGAAGCTTACGGCGGCCGACATCTTCCTGTGGAAACCAACAGAGGATGTTCCATATGACAAAATTGAGACGACGGAGGCATGGCAGCTAAACCGCGGTACAGGCAGAGAGGTTGACGGTAGGGCAACCCTTCTCAGTCCCTTTTCGACCGTCGGGGACGAGTTCAGCTGCCCTCCGCCTGCACGATGCGTGCATGTCCTCGTGCAGATGCCTCCAAGCGAGGACCGTAACATAGGTATGCGGATGCGTCGCTTGTGGACATTGCCCTGACTTGACTCCAGAAAATGACTCGTTTAATGAGGTACCTGATCGCGGGATGAAACGACGACGCGCCGAATCGGACGATCTCATAACGGAAAGAAAGCGTCTGGCCAAAATGGCAAAAAATGCACCGTCCTCTTTGTCTAAGCCGTCTGCCTTTCAAGATTCAGCTCAACAAGTTGTCGCCTGCAATCGTCCGTTCGATTTTTATACGATTCCCATCACTTTACTCCAAGAGGAGTTTGGACTTTTTATGGACGATTGTAAAGTCCTTCCATCCCCGAAGTCGCAGGAACTTCTACAAGCTCTCACGGTGGCCGCGTGCAAGTGGCACGAGAACGAGACCAAGCGAAGGTCCGAAATTCAAGAAGTACTCAACGACGTAGCTGGTCTCAATTTAGCGGCCGAGACCATCGCTGGCACAGAATACAAAACAAATGGAAATCTAAGAGTCAGTATTATGCCCCCGGTCATTCGGGAATGTAAGAACGAGGCTGGATGCGCACTGCTGGAAGCCATTGCGTATTATGTGCAGTTTCTCGTTAAGGTATTGGATAGACGCCGCATGCGCAACCGCTTTCCTTGTATTCTTCTCATCGATACTGGTAAGGTTGTTCATTGCATAACTACCTAGTGCTTTATGATATAAAATAGGATCATATTTTGGGCTTTACGGCTGCCTATGGACTGGAGAGCGTTTACACGTTGAACCTTTGACGCCGTTCTACGATTTAACGATTCATTGGACGGATGAAAGCGGCAGGCAAGCCATTGCAGCGAGTCTGGATGCTTTTTTAAAAGCTATTCCCCGCCTTGAAGCCCATTATGCCCAACTGGCATCCATTGCACCCATCCCCTTTCCAAATCCCTCTCTGCTGGACCGTGCTTATCCGTACAAAACTAGCTACGAAGACGAGAATGGCCAGCATATTAACTTTTCATATCGGTTTCGAATTGCCGAAAAACTGGTCTTTGTGGCCGCACCCGACAAGTCTGGTGACAAATATCTAGGTACCTTATGCATTAAGTTCACTAGACGGTATTCGGAGGATGCCCATCTCTTCCTTGCACAATTGGGCTATGCACCACGACTTCGAGCGGTTATGCGACTCCCTGGTGGATGGAACATGGTTGTCATGGATTACTCGGAATATACGCAACTCTGTGACCCAAGGCTTCAAATCTCGGACGAATTGCGACATACAGTAAAGGCCAAAGTTTCAGAAATTGTTCAAAAGTTGCATGATGCCGGGTTCGTTCATGGCGATATCCGATCTCTAAACGTCCTCGTCGACTGTGGAACTTCGAACAAAGATGGCATCAAGATCCATTTCATAGATTTCGACTGGGCAGGCCGTCAAAGAGAAGCTGTATACCCAACGCGTGTCAACAAAGTGACAGTTTGGAGGCCAGAAGGTGCTTCAGATGGAAAACCGGTCTTGGTAGAGCATGACGTGGCCATGGTTAATCATTTACTGTAGTAGTATCTTCACGTGCCATCGCGTCTTATGCTACGCATTCACCCATCTAATCGCCCAGATTATGCGATCGCGAACAAGCTAACACGCTTCATCTCAATGCAAAACCACCACAGCTTAGTTTATCGCGAAGAAGAACGTGAAATGTTCCCGACCCTCAAATCACTTGTCCAGTATTTCGGTGTTGGCTCCATCCCATGGTCGCCTCTCGGCCGCGGTCTTCTTACCCGGCCACTGTCCGAAGGCACAACCCGTAGCAAAGTAGATGGGTAAATCAATCCCGTTCCCTTCCTCAACACATTCCCTAACAAGATGGACAGATTCATCGAATCCTATTCAAAGTCCGACGCCACGTCCGTTATTGTCAACCGCGTCGAGGAAATCGCAAAGAAGCATCAGGTATCCATGGCGCAGGTGTCGTTAGCGTGGATCATGTCGAAAGCCACGTCACGGCACCTATCATTGGATCGTCCTCAAGGATGTTATTGGTGAGTGAATCGTTTCAAAAGATTGATTCTATTTTTTTTGACACGAGTGTATGAAGCGTTCAACTTGCGCCTGAGGAGATCAAGTATCTTGAGGAACCGTATACACCGCAGCGGTGGATGATTATCAAATGGAGAAGTTGTCTGTATCACTGCCGCACCAACTCTTTGATCCGTGCGGGAATGGATACCCGGGCCCATTTTGGGCTTTGACAGCCTTACAGGCAACACTTGGGACTTCATTTCTTATCCCATCACCTTCGGCCAACGACGGAGCTTTACTGCTACAAACTTTATGTAAGACTACACGGCAACGACGCTCTAACTGCCTTCCCTGCACCAACCATCGCTATTGCTGATGTAGTCAAGAAGTCCAGAAGGTTGCTTCTGGCCGCCTTTGTTGGTAGCGGTATCAGCGTAATGACATGACTTGTACATCGAGCAAGTCAGCTCATAGCTGCCATTCTGCGAAAAAAACCCGTTAGTATCGCGTTCAACTTGTACCAAAAATAGAGCCAACCTTGCCGTAGACATCGTAGTAAGCTGAGAGAAATTTAGTATATCGTACATATATTCATATGGAGGAAATCGGCTTACTGTTGACAAAGCCACACTGGTAGTCGCTGATTCCATCGCAAGCCGCGAAACAATCTGAATCACGAGTCAACACTGAACAAAAGAGATAGAGCCAGTGCCTTACCCTCGAGGCTTGGGACAAGCACATAAGTGAGATAGTCAGGAGCCTCTGTAGCTCCGTCGAGGTCGGTGAAAGTGAGAAGGTAATAGGCTGACGCCGAAGTAGCAGCAGTGAGGGCGAGGATGAGAGAAGCGAAGCGCATTGCAAATGTAGACTGCAGGCGAATGAATCTGAAGACTCGAGTCTGGGGTTGACGTCTTACCCACCAGGTTAAATGACTCGGGAAGTCCTGACCGTTCACCACTCGAATTGGACAGCTAGGAACGTCCAAATGTCGTTAATTTCCCCGAACATGTGCAGGTTGTGCCGAAGTCTATAAAACCTGTTTGTCGGCCTGAATCCTCCATCCTGAGTGAATAATCGTTCGAAATCCGCGGGTTACGTACCGGACGTTGGCGTGACGTTAGGTCCCCCTGACCGCTGACCACTCATATTGGAGGGACACGATTCGACATCTGTGCAGGAAAAACAGTCCTCCCAGTCACAATCGTCGACCTACTCGACCCTCGGACCCATGCTTCAGTTTTTCTTTGCGTTGTGTCATTTGATGTTGTCCCAGATCATGATAGCGCCGACGAGGAGGAGGAGAGGAAGACATGAACAAATCCCAAACTGGAAGAGATTGAGTTGAGGCAGGGCAAAAGTTCGACCGACGGCGCGACGATGGACTGGATATTGCTGAGCAGGATACGACCTGATTGTCTAGCCTAGAGTGGGCGCAATAAAGCCCGGGCCACCGTTCGAGATCCACCACTCGGATGATCGTCTGGGAAGACGATGGCCGGAAGTTGGGCTTCGACAACATGGACGACAATTGAGGCATCGATGCATCATTCTCCCTCAAGTTCACGTCCGCGTCACCCGTCGTGCTGAAAGCGAGGATGGCCGGCCGACGAGGCATCAGATCCCCCTGAACCGAATTTACCGAGGTGTTTACATTTGTTAGGGCTGGAAATCTTTTAACTGGCATTAGGCCGCAGGCGTATATCTACGCGTTTCGACGCTCAGATGTCTTTTAAGGAAAAGGGTCGTTCGCGAGAGGGAAGGGTATAGTTTTCACTCGAGTGAGCCTTTGAGTTAAAAACGGATGGGCGAAGCCCCCGGGAGGGACTCCCGGCCCGAAACGCTGGGGGTCGGCAAGGCGAGCTGTGAGGGCGGGTGGGCGCCAAGCAGGTCAGCCTTTCGACCTTTCAAAAGCGCGTCGGACTAAGAAGGGAGGAAGACGTCTGAAGGGCGGCTTATCTTCCTTAGTACGGACCTGAGAGAGGGAGTGGCGGGTGGGGCGCGAAAAGATCCGGAAGCTGCTGTAACGCAACCGAGGAGCTCTAATGGTGCGTCACGAGAGCGAGCTGGAGTCGGTCACGTCGGGTCTCGCTGTCTTGATGTGGCAGGAAAGAGAAGGGAGACCGTGGCACAGCCACTTCGCTACCTCACACTTAGACTACATTCTACGCCACGCCTCATCCCTCGGCTAGCTTAGAATTACCACATATCGATTAAAGTGATACTAGTAACTGTGAAGGTATCGCGTGCATGTGTGGTTCTAATTGCGACTGGGAACCCGTATCCCAAGATCCAACATGAGATAAAGCATTTTATTCTCCTTGGGAAGATGTCCTACGATATGCGTTAAGCCCACGTGGTCCAGGAGCTCGTCGATTTGTTCAGCTGTGGGAAAACTTTAGCATCGTAGGGAAGTGACATTTACTACTGATACTGCTTACCATTCGCCGCATATATTTTCCTGGGAGTAACGCCGCCCACCCAATAACCATGGGAGGGCAAGTTGACCGGTTGCGCGGTCTGGCCGTGGGGGTTTAAAATCAACAGTTTGGTCTGGCCCCATATACGAATTAAATGACCGATGAATTGCATTTTGATCTCTACACTGTGCATCAGTACAAATACGAATCTCGGAGATTTAGTAGTACATACACAATGTTCCGCATCTTTGTTGAGATATGATTATAGGTAAATGAGCGAGATCGATAGTGATAGAGTGACAGAGCGTGCGGGATATGTGGTTGGTTTCACGGATGATGTTACGCGCGAAGTTTATGAAGGACATGAGGCAGCCGCGAGACTTCGCGACATTATATGTCATGCCGTCGCACCCGCATCTCCCAATCGCGTAGCCGGGTGGTGCATGGACCATCACTTTCAGTTCTGACCCAACACGTTCGCATTGGAAGCTGTCAACCAAGTCTTTTCAATCGCGCGCCGGTGTGACGGTGCCCATGGAAATGACTTGAGGGAGGATGATGCCCCACTTGTCATCCCTTTCCTCGAAACCCAATTTGCGCCCACCGCCCTACCAAACGACCATCTGGTTCATGATCCGATCTCTCGAGCTCATCCAATAACTACACACCGCATTCAATTCGAGGGCCTCTTTCGCCTCTCCGCCCGGACTCGTGAGCACCCCATCCGCCGCATACTTGACGAACGTCTTGCCGAGGGGAGACCTCACGTTGGCTTTTTCACCGTCTTTATGAGGCAACTTGTGGAAGGCAAAACCGTGATGAAGAACTAGATCGGCTAGAGTCGAATCGGCAGGGTTGGAGAACATCAGAGACGAGATCTGAGTCGGTGGTAGGGGGAGTCGGATCCGAGTCCTCGAGGCCAACTTGGTTGGGATTTGGATTTGGGTCCGGGTTGGAGTCGGACCCAGAAACGGGAGGAGGAAACAAATGGGGCATAAGTTTGCGTCGAGTAATTCGGACGAGTTTACTGAGAATACTCACCTTGACCTGTTCCAATTCGATGTTGCAATGGAGTCTCGCGACGTCTACGAGTGAGTTGGCGGAAGTGAGGGATTCCCAAGTTCTATTTCCGTCGTCGTCGTCGTCAATCCATCTCAGACTAATAAGGCATCTGAAGAGAATCCTCCATATCCATCCTAGCCCTTGTCAGCTTTAATTCCATCATTTCCGTATCTCCTTGTTCCCTCACCTGCTCTTCTTCCTCCTTTGCCTGCACGATGAGATCAACCATTGCCTGAACCGTTTTGACCCTCTGCACCTTTTTGGTTTCTCTCTTCTTCTTCTTCACTTGTTCCACGGTGGTGAGAGGATATCCCATTCACAGCAACATGGAGAGACATGGTGTCCATCCACCGAGTCCTAGTACCAGCAAGGGAGTATTCACTTTCGATGCGGGACGCGATCGAAAGAAACGTTGTGGCCCACAACGAGTCAGGTCTGTATCCTGGACCAAAGGGGATGAAATGGGCAGGCAACGGAGGATTCGCCTAGCAGCCACGGGGATATCCAAGCGAACCACGTGTTGGAAGAGGCGGCTATGGGCCTATGGCAATGACGGGGTATGGATGACCCTCTATCGGCATGGTTTCTACGTCAAAAACAAGCATGGATTCCGGATGCTGTCGTGGATAGGAAAGGGGACGAGTTCGCTGAAACTGGCGGCCGCCGTGCTTGTAGTAGTACTTTGTCCAGGCTTTTTGGGATCGGAGGTTCCATTCGGATGTGTCTGGAGGGAGAGAGGCGTTTGCGAGGTCAAGTGCGAGTTTGCGGTAAGGAGAAGCCTTCCGGTAGTCTGATTGATGAGTTTTGCGATGTCGCCCTTGTTGTCTTTAACCGCCTGAAGCGGAGAGTCAGCAAGTGTGTGGTCCACTGAGACTAACAATGTACATTTTTTATTTCGATGATGGCATTAGCAGTGGCAACAAGCGGCTTTGCCAGATGTCCACCGAGACATCTCTCGACCTTGTCGAGCGACATTTCGATACCGGTCCAAGCAAGTACATCTTTGACCGTCGATTGCGAAGGAGAGTCATGCGCTTGACGATCTGCCGAGGTGCCGGGTGTTGGGGAGAGGGATGTTAAACTACGTGAGGTAGGAGTCAACGTACGGCTGGTTTCGCCAAGTCCTTTGAGTTCGAGGCCAAACTCTACCTTGACCCACGGCGGAACCCCACAGATCTGGAACGTTTGATGCGGACCGGAGGGGGGTGGTTGGATCTGGGTGGTGGGCTGAGTCGGCGTGAGGTGGGAATTCCTGATGCGAGATAACATTGCTACCTGGAGGGAGGTTAGATAACTAAGTATGACGACCGTAATATACTTACCTGAAGCTGTCGGCTCTGCACTTCCTCTGTCATCGTCGTGAGCGCCAGAAATCCGCGTCGAATTTGGCTGGCTAGCAGAGGCGTTGGCTGATTTGAATCGCTTATTCCAACCCTGAAAGGCTTTTAGGAACGACTTCTTCGACGAGGGTCGGTCGGCCATAGCGGACCACAAGATGATCAATAAACGCCCAGAGTAATCGTGGATCATGCGGGCTAGTGCGGTGCAATCGAGGGTCCAGCATTTACAAAGGCGCATTCGTGTTCAGCCCATCCAGCACCCTCCCATCGCCAGTCTTTCCTCCCCCTCAACCTACTCCCTGAACGGTCTCATGGTCATGAACGACACCTGTAGGTCGAATCGTTGCGCACAAAATCATCTAGAAATGCATACCACAATGGCCATCTGGCCCTCGACCTTTCTAGCTGGGCCCAAACTCTTGCTGTCGGTCTTTAATTTTTGCAAAAAAAATCATCTACCCCCATTTTCAGGCTGAATGCTAAGACACTCACTGACGCGTTGGACCTGCACAATGAGATCAAACTCTGTGATTTATGCGATCTACGAGTCGATGGCTACCATTGTACTTCGTTAATCATCGCCCATTCATTGCAGCCTGTGTAATGAAGATTGAACACCCATTTGACAGCCAGTATGTGAGTTTGTAGCTTCTTCTGTTCTTATCGAGCTCGAATCTGAACATGGAGCTGTATGGTAACAGGCGTTTGTGCTCACGGACGGGTCCATCCACTACTGAACAAGCGATAGAGGGCAGACATGGCGTCCGTTTGAGATGCCCGTACTACCTTCCATGGTGGCAAGACCGCTTCCGTTCCATTCGGACGATAAAAAATACGGTTACATTCTCTATCAGGGCACGTCGTGCGAGAAGGATAGCGGATGGGGGGTTGAGCTGCACGGACGTTGTACGTATCGATTGTGCTTAATCATAAGAAGAACTAACGTTCTCGACATAGACACACTACACCAAAGATGCTTTCAGCGACGAGCCTCAACTCTTGCTAGAAGACACCTCCACCTGTCAATTCGCCCATAGTTCCAAAGACTTTAAACATGAAGCCCACGAAAATCTCATTTACTGCGTTGCATTTGAGTCATCCTCCGCCATCCCCGTTATTCGGCCCCCGGATTCCAGCCGCCTTTTCTCCTCCACCGATTTTTTCAATGAAGATAAAAAAGCCGAAGATCTTGGAGTGGGTAAGAACGCCAAGGGGGTCACGGCGTTCGCCATCGTGTCCAAATTTGCTGTCGTTGCGGTGAGGGACATGTCGCCTTCCAGTAACGGCGAAATGTTGCTTTACGTCACTGTGGACACCAAGACCCGGGCTAGAGCTCAGTTCCCTCATGCTTCGTCTGCACGGCTCCGCGAGAATGCGTACACGGTTGTGGAGTCGACAACCCACTCGCTTGGTTGACGTTGTCCTACAGGATCAAAGTTTCATCGGCACCTTATTCGTTTCCAACTCAAACGGGACGCTCTTTGTGCAGAGTCTCAAAGACACGAACAGGAATGAGATGGGATATGTTGATTACGAGAGGGTATACGGTGTGGAAGGCGTCGGTCTCGCCAACTCTGTATCAAATGCGCAGGAAGTGGAAGGAAGAGGCGCGGTGAAGAAGTTGAAAACGTACATCACCTTCGACGACGGAAGCAACTGGGGTCTCGTCCCTACACCCTCGAAGGATAGTCAAGGACGAAAGGCCTCATGTAACACGGCCGACAAAGAGAAGTGTTCACTGCATCTCCATTCGGTGACGACTCTTCGAAACTATGGACGCGTCTTTTCATTGCCTGCACCGGGTCTCGTGATGGGCGTGGGTTCGATAGGACAGAATTTGTTGTCCTATGAAGAGTGCGGCACGTTCCTGAGCACAGTCGCTGGTTTAACGTGGAAAATGATCAAAATAAACGCTCACAAGCACCAAATCGGAGGCGTCGGCAGCATACTGGTGGTCGTCAACGATGAAGATGGGATCGACGAGATAAGCTACTCATTAGACTTTGGCAAGAATTGGTTAGTTGTCCCAACTCTGGTTGCCGCTTACGATTGCATCCGATCTTACTATCGCTTATAGGAAAGCTTACAAACTTGGCTTGAAAATGCGCGCTCGGGGGTTGACTACTCTGCCCGACTCGACCTCTTTGAAGATTTTGCTCCTCGGAGAGGTGGCCAGGAAGGATAGGAAAGGTGGTATGGGTCGGGTGGCTGTTGTCCAGCTCGATTTTGCGAATGTGCTCCCGAAGATGTGCGGAGGAGTGCGGGTGCTGAGCGTTTGATGGTCACAAGGTAAATGTTCGATTTTGGATGTCATTCGAATGCGATGCTAAAGGATGTTGTGAAGCAATGGTACAAGCGTAGAAAGCCGGATGCAAACTGTTACGTCGGCGACAAGTTCATGGATCCCGTCGAACATAAAGAAAATTGTCAATGCACGGATGCTGACTATGAATGGTAGGTGCACCCTTTCGTCTTGGAAGCACATGCTAATAGCCATTGCGGCAGCGACTACAACTTCATCCGACAAAATAATGACTGTGTTCCCGCCGGGCCTGAACGTATCCCTGCCAACGTGTGCTCTGACCCCGATCAGATGTACTTGGGATCGTCTGGGTACAGGAAGATTCCCGGAAATACATGCGAAGGCGGTGTACAGAAGGACACACCCAACTTACATCCAACGGCACACGTACGTTCATTTAATTGGCTCGCTCGGCACCACCGCTGACCTACGTTCGTAGGCGTATACCGTTCTCGAGTCAAGCACGGGATCCCTCTTTTTCCATATGACCATGTCCCAGCCACCAGCACCCTACTGGGGAACCATCCTCAAATCCAACTCAAACGGAACTTACTTTGGAGTTGCACTTGAATATGCAAACCGAGATGAGCGGGGATACGTCGATTTTGAAGGATGATTGGGTTGGATGGTATTGCGTTGGTGAACGTTGTAGCGAACCCAGATGAAGCGGCGATAACGGGCAAGAAGTTGTTACAAACAAAAATTACGCACAACGATGGTGAGTAGTGCTGTGCCCGCCTGAAGGGAAAGACCTTAAATTTGCCTTAGGGAGCACATGGAAGTCATTGTCGTATCCCAAACTTGATTTGCTTGGTATGGAGTACGACTGCTTCGATGCCGTAAGTTGTTCATTGTTACCCGTTTCCCCCAGTTAATTGAAGTAGAAGCAGTCATGTACATTGCATATTCACGGCTACACGGAGAGGACGGACTCCAGAGCTACTTACAGCAGTCCATCTGTCGTCGGTCTTTTGATGGCTGTAGGGAACGTCGGCCAGTCTTTAGGAGGTCTTTACTGTCCCCCCCCTATTCCGATCGGAGTCCGATCGGAGTCCGAGGAGTCCTATAGGAGTCACATCGGAATTTATTACAAATAAGATTACATTAACATTACAAATTTTTTAACACTACATTTTTCAATCGGACTGGTATCGGATGAATAGGAAGCCTTCTGACGGACTCAAATAGGACATAGGACTCTAATAGGACTATTCCTATAGGACTCCGACAATTCTGCGCTTTTTAATGTAGTCTTTGTAGTCTCATTTGTAATACTACCATTTGCCAAGAGTACTGTGTGACCGTGGGAAAATTTGGAAAAAAAAATGTGAAAAATGCAGAAAAATCATGTAATCAGACCAGTGTGTAAATGAACATGCCAAACAATGCCAAACTCAAGTTATTTGCAAAATACTGTTTTAAACGCTTCATGTTAAAAAATTGAATGGCTGCCAAAAATCTTGAAAAATCTGGAAAAATCATGCGATCAGATTAGTGTGGAAATTAACATGCCAAACAATGCCAAACTCAAGATATTTGCAAAATACTGTTTTAAACACTTCATGTTGAAAAATTGAAAGGCTGCTAAAAATCTTGAAAAATCTGGAAAAATCATGTGATCAAGATGGTGCAAGAATCATGCTCTAGAACAGAGCCAAACCCAAGATATTTGTAATTTATTCTTCAGATATAATGGAGAGAAAATTGATAGGTTGCCAAAACATCTTGTGACTTTGTACAAGGGCCCCTGGTTATGTTGATAAGACAATTGAACCACTGGGGGTGTGGGGTCAGAGAAACTTCAAACATATTAGGTAAAACAATAGAATATCATAGTCTTAGGTTTGAGGCAATTCTGGAACAGAGCATGGACAACCGTAAAGTTATAGTACTAGTAAAGGTGAGACTGACTGATATTGGCCTAGGCACTGTACTTAACTTCAAATTACTAATAGTACCTGTGATTGGAGGTAGCTGATAATGATCCATAGTAGGGCACTCAGTGTGGCAGGTCACAGGTGCCAGATGTCACTGCCACTGTGATTGGAACTTGAAGTTGATACTAGCCTATTACATGTCACTGAGCCACCATTCTGTTACTAATAGTATTGACTCCCACATTATGCATGCCTGATTAGTTTTGGAAGTGACAGACCCACTTATGTATCTCTACTTACTCATCATCAAATTATCTATCATTGTCCACACTCTGTTCAATTTCTATCATCACTGTTCTCTTAGTATTTGAGTTAACCATTGCTGAGTTAACTTTGCCACCGTATGCTTCTAGTGTGGAAGCTTAGTACATCAGCTAACACAGCAAAAGTCTGATCACAGACTTGTCTGATGTTATCTGATGCTTAAGTGTCTCTCACTGCTCAGATGGTTAGATAGTCTGAAGACAAGTCAGACAACTTATGAAACACTGTCTGTCAGACAGTCAGATAATCTGTGTGTCAGCATCTGTCAGTGCCTATTAGATAGTCAGACAACCAGACAATTAGTGTGTTAGCATCTGTCAGTGCCTGTCAGATAGTCAGACAGTCAGACAATTATTAATATGCTTCTAACAACCACAGCTCACTGTGCCATACCATCCGACCAAATAACCAAGAACTCATCTCCACCTGCTTTCACCCCTTGACTTCAATACATACATAATCACAAATCCCTCATATTTACATACCTATGACAAATTGACAATCATAGGTGATTGGTGGTGAGTCATTGGTTGTTGCTGGCAACAAACATGTGGGATTGTGGAACTAAAACTAGATCATCACTTCAACTGGCACTCTGGACTGCACCTCCAGCAGCCACTGCCATCATGTGCATGTTGCCAATGTCCTTGACCTCAGCAGCTACTCACCACTCAAGTCACATTACTGAAACTGACTTTCACCACTGCCAGCCCTTTCTAACTGATCACACATACTACATTGACTCATCATCACCAGCCAGACACACCCAAATTGTGTTGGGTTCAACTATGGCTTTGCAGGTGGTCACATGGAGTGGTGATACATTCCTTTACATTTACCTAGAATTTGGCTCAGATTTGTGTCCTAATTCTTGCATGACCTTGTGTGCATTTTTCAAGATCACACTTGCATCTGAAAAGTATTTTGCAAATATGTCAAGTTTGCCATTGTTTGGTTTTATAATTCTTATATAACCTGGATCACATGGATTTTCCGCATTTTTTCAGTATTTTTTTGAATTTATTCTGCAAGTTAAAGATACCTAATATAAATAAACATAAATAAACAATACCAAACATGGTTCCCTATTTTTAAGGATTTTGGATTTCTTTTGCAAGTTAAGATGCCTAATATAAACAAACATAAACAAACAAAGCCAAACATGTTTCCTACCATTTTACCTTTTTTTACATTTTATCAGAAAGTGATCAGAGTCCTATAGGAGTCCTATAGGAGTCCTAGGAGTCTGTCGGAGTCTAATCAGACTGGGGGGGGAGTGTAAAGTACTGAGTCTTTAGCACCCTACACTGAGAGCGACACATTTCTGAGTCGGGATGCTGGATTCACATGGCAAGAAGTTCACAAGGATGCTCATCTCTGGGAGTTTAAAGACTCGGGCTCTCTGCTCATCATGGCAAACGATGAAAAGCCGGTAGATCACCTCTTGTACAGCAAAGACGAGGATTTGAACTGGAACGAGTACCAATTCACCAAGGACAAGGTTCTGGTTACGTCAATTGTGACAGTTCCGACGGACACGAGCCGGAGGTTCATTTTGATGGGGTACTATCCCCAGTCGCCGGGCACCAGTGTGATCGTTCATCTTGATTTTACCGCGCTTACTGCAAATAAATGCAAATGATATTCAAATATTGGTACCATTATTCTCTAACATCGTTGAAATGGCAGGTAAAGTCAGTATTGAGGATCCGGGCAAGGATGATTTTGAACTGTGGAGCCCAAGTGAGGGAAGGAAGGAAATTTGCTTGTTTGGTCGAAGAGTTCTCAGAATTGGGCTGCGCGCCTAGACGCACCCGGGAGCCAATACTGAGCATACGACGAACCTCTTTCGCATTGATGTTGGTAAACTCGTGTACTTTACACGTCACTTCGCTGACAGTGTTTCAGTCCTACACCGCGACAGATTCTTATTCTTATGCGAGAAGCTAGTCGTTTATGGATCGCCAGTGCGAAGATTGCACGGAAGGTGGGTCAATGGCAAACTGCATACAGCGCTATGTTACAAGCTCAGCAAGGCGCCTCGGATATCGCGTTTGTGGAAAGTGCCAAACTCGTCAAGGCGCGGGGTGAGGCCCACAACTTCGGACAAGTTTGTTGATTATAGGTTTTGTTACTACCTTCTGCCGGACTATGCCGAGAATTCTTTTCCACGAAGTTCCATGTGACATGTTACATCACTTCCTTTCTTCTTGACCACCACATAGCTACATTCATTCATCACACAATATCAGGTAACCTCATTTTTGGTCTATTCCATACTAATTCTCAATTCCATATGTATATCTTTCATAGACTGTGATCACCATGTCAGTAGATCCACCTCAGGTAGTGAATTCCAGTATTTTTGCTGGATACCAGAATGTTGTTGTTATGGATAGCCGATTCACAGAGGTATTGCATTTCAGCATTGCTTTGCCTTGATCTTGTTAATAAGAAGACTCATAGATCAACTTCTATCTTCCAGACCCTTCTGACATTGATCTACCTCCTTTACCTCCTAGTAAACATTCTAGTACTTTCTTTACAGGCCAAGATAAGTACTTGCAGAAGCTGAAGGAACATTTTACCTCCCAAGTTCAAGGACAAAGGAAATTTTTCTTATTGCATGGTTTAGGTGGCATTGGCAAGACTCAGATTTGCCTGAAATTTATTGAAGAAAATCCTGATTTGTGAGTAATTTACACATTAGTATGATAATTCAAAATAACTGACCTATTCAAGGTTCTCTGATATATTCTGGATTGATGCTTCTTCAGAGAAAACTGTTGATTTTGCACTCACACAAATATCCTCAACCTACAGTACTTCACCAAATGGTAGACCCTCAGCCAGATCTGCTCTTGATTGGATTTGTCAAAGGCCCAACTTTTTGATGGTGTATGATGGAGCAGATGGACATTACTCAGTAGTTGAGAACTTCCTCCCACCAGGAAATGCAGGAAATATTACAATAACAAGTAGGAATATTGGGTTGAAGAGGATTGCATTGAGCAAGAACTCAATGGAGATTTGTAGCATGGAAGATGAAGATGCTATTTCCTTGCTATTGAAGTCAGCCATGCTTGATGACACAGATGATGATATCTGTATTCTAGCCCAGCAGCTTGTATCACAATTGGATGGAATCCCTCTTGCCATTGACCAGGCAGGAGCATATATGCATTGCTGTGTTTGCAGCATTGATGATTATCTGGAATTGTACACAAGATATAGGAATGAGTTAATGAGTAATACACCAGGATTTGAGGGTGCTTCAGATTATGGGAAATCTACATACAGGACATGGGACATTTCCATCAAAAAGATGGAGGATATGGCTGCAAAGGATTATTCACAGGAATCTATTGGAGCACAAAGTGCAATCAAGCTCTTAAGGATCTTTGGTTTCCTAGACCATGCCAATATATCACAAGAATTATTCAAAAATGCTGCTGAGAACTACATAAAACTTAGACATGTCCAATATCTTTCATCATCATTGAGTTTGCTGGATGACGAAACTGTGTTCATGGGAAAACATGGGGAGTGGGACAAATTAAAGTTTCTACATGGCATCCAGCTTTTACACTCGTTCTCTTTTATAAGGAGTCAAGATCACCTATATTCCATGCACCTGCTAGTAAATTCCTGGAGTAGGAACTGCATACCAAAAGCAGAAGTAACTGATCACTATTACAAAGCAAGAGCACTGTTGTCCTGTTCAATAGCATTTGACAGGAATTATGAATTCTATCTATCACTTGTACCACATATTAGGTCAAATGTCTTGCATGGATTGGAATTGAACTTGAACAGCAAGTACTATGATGATGAATATGCAAGATTTGCACTTGTATTTGATTGTGCTGGGTGCTGGGATGAGGCAGAACAATTGTTACATGTTACAGTGCATCAAAGAAAAACAAAGCTTGGATCAGACCATACAGACACCCTCACCAGCATGGCCAATTTGGCAACAATATATAGGAATCAGGGAAGGTGGGATGAGGCAGAGAAGCTTCAGATGGATGTAATGAATGCAAGGAAAGCAAAGATTGGATCAGATCACCCAGACACTCTCACCACCATGGCTAATTTAGCATCAACATACTGGAATCAGGGAAAGTGGGATGAGGCAGAGAAGCTTGAGATGGAGGTCATGAATGTAAGAAAAACAAAGCTTGGATCAGACCATCCAGACACTCTCACCAGCATGGTCCATTTGGCATCAACATACTGGAGTCAGGGAAGGCAGGATGAAGCAGAGAAGCTTCAGATAGTTGCAATGAATGCAGGGAAAACAAAGCTTGGATTGAAAGACCACCCACACTCTCTCACAATGATGGCTAATTTGGCATCAACATACCTGACTCAGGGAAGGTGGGATGAGGCAGAGAAGCTCCAGATGAATGTGATGAATGCATAGGCAATGGCGCAGATACTTTTACAGATACTGTCCACTGTATCTGTATCTGTCCCTTCAAGGGTAAGTATCTGTGCAGTCACAGATAATCCATGGATAATCCACAGATACATCCACAGATTACCCAAGGGTTTATAGCCATTCAGCAAGTTTGTACCTAGACTAGTAGTAAGCTATGTCGTAGTAGTTTAAGTGTTCAGACAGTATTTAGTTAACTCTATCTCAACCTACACATCATCTAAATGTGCCACTGCTTCTACATCTTCATTTCTTACAATGACCATAAGCTCAAACATACTGGAAGTGCATGTGTTGACTTAACTGAAAGCCAACTATGGGTTAGGGAAAGCACAAGATGCCCACAGCTGAAAAGCCTGCTGTTTCACACCCTTCAGACAGAATAATAAAGTAGTTATTTATACCCATGACAACCCTTATGTCAATCATGGGTCTGGGCCAGGACCACTGCACATGGCATCCTGTTAACATCCTGGAGAAGGACAGAAATTATATCAGTACCTATGGCATGAATGCCATCCATCTGTGATAGCTCAAGGATGAGAAGATGGTTAGCACTATCAATGGTTTTAACCTTGAGACTGAGCCAGATGACAAAGCTGAGATTCATCTTCAGCAGTTATTGGAAGACAAGAATTTTGAATGGTGTACTATGGCATGATCACCACCACTTCCCTTGCAAATGATGCACATGAGATTGGCTGTATCATTCATAGCTTAAGACACTTTTGCAAAATTCTGGTGGTGGAACCATGGAATTTGGTTCAAGATTCGGAAAACTAACAATGCTGGAAGATGTGCAGCTGGTAGATCTTTGAGAAGCTATCCCTCAGCTTAACAGCTTCAACAAGAAAACAATGCTTCTGTCATGCATGCACTTGTGCAGCTACAGCCAGGCTCAGGTCACCCAGGCCATATATAGGCACCCTACTAACAAAGCTAGGAAATGTGAAGAGAGTTAGCAGTTAGGGTGATCTCTGTGCTTTTAGCATGAGATTTGAGGTTAACAGATAGTCACAGATTACAGATACCTCTGACCAGTATCTGTATCTGTCCTGTCAAGGGTACTTATCTGCAATCTGTACAGATTACCTGTATCTGTGCCATTGCCTATGAATGCATCCAAAGCAAAGCTTGGATCAGATCACCCATCCACTCTCATGAGCATGGCCAATTTGGCATCAACATATGTGAATCAGGGAAGGTGGGATGAGGCAGAGAAGCTTCAGATGGATGTAATAAATGCAAGAAAAATAAAGCTGGGATCAGACCACCCAGACACTCTCAACAGCATGACCAATTTGGCAGCAACATATAGGGAGCAGGGAAGGTGGGATGAGGCAGAACAATTGTTACATGTTACAGTGCATCAAAGAAAAACAAAGCTTGGATTAGTAGACCATCCAGACACTCTCACCAGCATGGCCCATTTGGCATTAACATACCTGGCTCAGGGAAGGTGGGATGAGGCAGAGAAGCTTCAGATGGATGTGATGAATGCATCCAAAACCAAGCTTGGATCAGACCACCCATCCACTCTCCTGAGCATGGCCAATTTGGCATCAACATACAGGAATCAGGGAAGGTGGAATGTGGCAGAGAAGCTTCAGATGGATGTACTAAATGCATTCAGAACAAAGCTTGGACTAGACCATCCAGACACTCTCACCAGTGCAGCCAATTTGGCTTCAACATACTGGGAACAGGGAAAGTGGGATGAGGCAGAGAAGCTTCAGGTGAATGTGATGCATGCATTCAAAGCAAAGTTTGGATTAGACCATCCATTCACTCTTGACAGCATGGGCAGTTTGGCATTAACATACCTTGATCTGGGAAGATGGGATGAGGCAGAGAAGCTTGAGATAGCTGCAATGAATGCAAGAAAGATGAAATTTGGATCAGACCACCCAGACACTCTCATGGGCATGGGCAATTTGGCATCAATATATATGTCTCAGGGAAGGTTGGATGAGGCAGAGAAGCTTCACATGGATATAATGAATGCAAGAAAAACCAAGCTTGGATTAGACCACCCACACACTCTCACCAGCATGAATAATTTGGCATTAACATACAGTGATCAGGGAAGATGGGATGAGGCAGAGAAGCTTCAGATGGATGTGATGAATGCAAGAAAAACCAAGCTTGGGTTTGACCACCCACACACTCTCACCAGCATGAACAATTTGGCATCAACATACTGGAATCAGGGAAGGTTGGATAAGGCAGAGAAGCTTCAGATGGATGTAATGAATGCAAGAAAAACCAAGCTTGGGTTAGACCACCCAGACACTCTCGTCAGCATGGACAATTTGGCATTAACATACAGTGATCAAGGAAGGTGGGATGAGGCAGAGAAGCTTCAGATGGATGTGATGAATGCATACAAAACAAAGCTTGGATCAGACCACCTAGACACCATGGCAAATTTGGCATCAACCTACTGGAATCAGGGAAGGTGGGATGAGGCAGAGAAGCTTCAGACAGATGTAATGAATACAAGAAAAACCAAGCTTGGGTTAGACCACCCAGATACTCTCATCAGCATGGACAATTTGGCATTAACATACAGTGATCAGGGAAGGTGGGATGAGGCAGAGAAGCTTCAGATGGATGTGATGAATGCATACAAAACAAAGCTTGGATCAGACCACCTAGACACTCTGACCAGCATGGTAAATTTGGCATCAACATACTGGAATCAGGGAAGGTGGGATAAGGCAGAGAAGCTTCAGATGGATGTGATGAATGCATTCAAAACCAAGCTTGGATCAGACCACATAGACACTCTGAGCAGCATGGCCAAATTGGCATTAACATACAGTGATCAGGGAAGGTGGGATGAGGCAGAGAAGCTTCAGATGGATGTGATGAATGCAAGGAAAGCAAAGATTGGATCAGACCACCCAGACACTCTCACCAGCATGGCCAATTTGGCATCAACATACTGGAATCAGGGAAGGTGGGATGAGGCAAAGAAGCATCAGGTGGATGTGATGAATGCAAGAAAGATCCAACTTGGATCAGACCACCCAGACACTCTCATCAGCATGGTCCATTTGGCATCCACATATAGGAGTCAGGGAAGGTGGGGTGAGGCAGAGAAGCTTCAGATGGATGTAGTGAATGCAAGAAAAACCAAGCTTGGGTTAGACCACCCAGACACTCTTGCCACCATGGCCAATTTGGCATCAACATACAGGAATCAGGGAAGGTGGGATGATGCTGAGAAGCTTCAGAAGGATGTGATGGATGCAAGGAAAGCAATGCCTGAGTCCAACTACCCTGATACTGCTCCCATCAGCATATCCAGCTTGGAGGCAATATCCAGGAATGAAGGAAAGTTGAATGAGGCCACAGAACAACTGGAGTTGGATGTAATAAATGTGGAGCCTGAATTAGTCCATAGGCCGGATGCAACTCTCATTAGCATCCCCAACCACCCCCTTTCCAATCAAGATCTTCAACCAGTTCAACAAGATCACAACCCACCTGAAAATATGGTAATATAAATTAAATAAGCCAGCTGACCTATATCTAATTGTTTCTTTTGCTCAGCCAAATTCCCTTGAACTGCTACAGATCCAACAAACTGCAGAGCAAGAGCCCCAGGCCATAGTAGTAGGTCACATGCATATTGACTTCAAAACTTTCATACTAGATCTGGATTTTGTATAGATCTCCAGTACCTATGAGCATTTCAAAGAGGTTCCACTTCTGGTGGAGCAGAGTCACCTTCAGGTGGTGCCCATGGTATTTTATTATTATATCTAACTCCCACATTACTACTAACATGTCCTTGATGTAGCCTTCCAGTTCTGGTGAACAAGGACTTGAGCACCTAGCAATGCAACCTAAGAATAAATTTATTAAGGGACTCAAAGGCATATGGAGAAAACTGAAGTGTTGAATATGCCCAATGGGGCATTACAAAGGATTAGTGAAGTATTTCTCAAGATATACATGAATGAAGGGACATGCAATACTTTTTCATTAGGCAGCAATCCAATATAATGGGTATCTAACACGAACATTGATAATTACATGATAAACCAGTCTCTAAACTGTTCTGTTCAATACCAATCATTTTTCCCCATCCATTAGCGGAAGGCATCAGAACCATGAGTGTCAACTCGGCAATTGATACCACCCAATAGTATCTTATTTTGTACTTATTAGAAAGTCCGTCATCGAGCTGCCTCAAGTATTCCGTTGCGGACATGTCGTTGCCTATCTGTACGAACTGAATGCCGACCTTGAGATTGACTTCGAGTCTGGAGTTGATTTTAGATTTTAGGATGGTATACGTACCTGGGTTATGAGTCGGGAGACATTTATCATCCAGTCTCTTGGCCACTTGGAGTGACAATGACGGCTTCAGGGTCATCGGCTAATATATGTATGTTATTGAGAATTGGAAACGGAAGCCCGGAGTAATTTGACGTACTGGGGTAACGATCCGTTATAATCAAGAAATTTATGGGTTTGATTTTCTTGAGCAGTGCCGGTTTGGTGTGAAGCGGCTCGATGATGGAAAGATATTCCTGTAATAGTTCTTCCAACTTGTTCCCAATCAGCGTGGGCCTTTGGGAATGAGGGCTTGAAAGAGCGCATTTATGGCTTCGGGATCCTGAATAACGATAGTCAGGGACGTATCACGCGTACATGAGGCGTGATGCGGACTTTAATGTTTCGCCCAACGGCTTCGTGGTTCAGGAAATGGACGTCGATACCGTCCGTGTCATAAGGGCTAGCCCACTCTGTGAGCGTGGCAACCGCGTTCTTTGCCTACCGAGACCATGAGGTTCACAACGGCTATGATTGGAGATGTGATGTTCCTCACCCCCCCATCGTTCCCCTTGCAATGGCAGACGAGTCGTCTTCGATGAATACTGTCTTGACCTTTGCTAACAGCTCTAGGGCATTTTGGATTTCTGTTGAAAGGTCAGAATGGCAAGTGGCGCGCTGTGAATGAACCGGACCGACATTGTTTGGGTAGCTGAATGTCTCAGCATAAGGTGGTGGTTGTTAGAACGCGCTTGCCAGTGCGTCATCGACTGTGTTGTCTTTGAGATGATGATGACAAGGATGAAGAGGAAGAGCCCATGGATGTTCCGAATAAGACCGGTGCAAGGTAGCCTCTTATTGTGCATGGGTCGAGAATACGGCACACGGAATCATGGGAGCAATGCATGAACTCGTCGCCTGGAGTGATACGAGTTCGCGACTAACTATCTCGCAGATCGACGTTGTCGTCAACTTCTCCGCGTACTCTACATGTCATAGCTAACCAGCCAACAAAGATGAGGGCGTAACACTGGTAGATCACTGCCAACATCTACCACGGTCTACGGCCTGGCATATATGCGGAGGACAAGGCGTTGGTTCGTCTCCAACAAAGCGGACCATATCAGTAGACTGGAAAAGCATGCCCGTAGCAGAAGCGCCATTTATCGCTCTATAGCCGTAGTCAGCGCTCGCAACTCGCCATTTTCATTTTGCGCCGTCCCCCAGCATGCTTGCTCCTTTTACTACGTATGATGTCTAATCCACTACTTCAGTGACGCACACCAGATCACGCGCCTGGGCAGTCTCGCTGGAATGGGGGGAACGAAGTAATGGACGGGTCGAGAAGGAAGGGACGACTAACAGAGTAGTCGTGTTCGTCAACGAGCTCCGTGTTCAATATGCGACAATTCCGATACAGTACTGACATGCTTCAATAGGCTCATACGCCCTTTCCTTTTCAGCTCTTAATAGCACGAGTCAGAATCATGAAGTCTTTGATGTGTAATAGATAATGGACATCTTTATATCGCCCAACGCTAATTATGCCATATACATAAGTGAGTCTCCCGGAAACTACAGCAAGACATGTCATGGAAGAGCGCGATTGTGTTTATTGTGAAACAAGTAGGAGTCACTACGTCCCGTTCTTAACGTAAAAGTTTTGACAGCAACGCCGGTAAAAAATATCGAAAAAGGGTTCAACTCGTCGACTTGCGTAGCTCTTCCAGTGAAGCATAAGTGTCGAATTCCCATCCCCTACGTCTCGAGGTTGGATGATATCTTCTAATCGCAGATCACCCAGGTTCTTCATAGGCACAGGAGAAACTGCGCGGGACATTTGGATTGCCGGGTCCTTCATTTGACGTTGGTGAGTGATACAATAAACAAAAAGAACAACGTGTACTTCTATTTTGATTCAGGACGATCGGTGATCACGGAGGGTGCAGGTTGGGGTTGCAATTCTCTCTTGATTGTGCGGGGAATGTGACAGAGAGGTGTCTGCAGCGTGCCCGAGAGTGAAAAGCAGAAGGGGAGGCAGTATCACGAATGGAACGCGAGAAGTACACGTTACCTGTGGTCATGCTAGGGAGACGGATAGTGCTGAATGAAAAAGCGGAGTTGTGACCGCTGAAGCGCTGACGGCGACGGGTGATATATGATAAATGGGACCGGCATGGAGGGGATGAAAGTTCCAGACTTGAGTTGAAGTACTTAGATAGAGTCGTTCGATGACGCGGTAATGGACAGGATGTGTTTCATCTGAGCCTAGAGCAAAGCCGTGTGTCCGTACGACGGACTTGCCAGCGAGCGGAACGGAACCTCGTGCCAGAGCCAAACGCGTTCAACTCGACGGTGGCACCTACGTACATGGGTGTAACAAAGCCAGTAGCATACTACTGAATGTTTTGCAGACAAATCATTTCATAAAGCGCTCATTTACGACCCGCCCGTCTTTTTTCTTTCGTTTTCTGCTTCTCCATCGCCTTTGCTTCTGCCCGTTCTCCTTCCAATGACCCGAACACACGCTTCATACGCTCATTGTAAGCACGATCCTTGTCCACTTGCTTTTGCAGCGCCACACCAGCAAGGAACCGAGCGTCCTTGCGCAACTCACGAATGGCGCCCTTCCGCTCTTGCTTGTACTGACGCCGTAACTTCACCGCCTCGTTCCGCTCACGGTCAGGATCCCTATTGCGCATATATGTCGAGGACGACGAATCAAATTTAGGGATATAGGTTGGTATTGGTATCGGTTTGTGAGATTGCAATTGCAGAGGTTGCCGCAATTGACGCGCGAATTTTAATAGTCTGCTTAGCCTATCTCGTAGAGAATCTAGACGTGACTGAACGGAAACTAAGCATCTTCACGTTAAAAACTACAAAAAAAAAGTTCCTCACCTGTAGCCATTCGAGACCTTTCAGTTTCTGATCACGAATGTGTTGTACGATCTCCAGGATTGGATCGTAAAGTTCAATAAACCCTTCCAGTCCCTTGTACATATCAGCATAACGACCCAAAAGATCGATCGCCAGCGCCAGCAGGTCCATTTTGTCCTGCTCCGTGGGCTCCAGCGTCCCGAGCAAAGCCGGCAAGTTTGCCTTCGCGGGGGTAAACCCTTTACTCGATTTCGCACTGATTCTGAGATTTTGATGCAATTCGGAGCGAAAATCCGGGGCAGGGAAAGAACCAGGCAGAGCAGAAGCAGATTCATAACCTTTCGGCACCAAATGCAAAACGGCAGTGATGATAAAGTTGATTGCCTCGGGTACGAATCGTTTAGACAGTGATTCGTACTGGAGGAACAAAGTGCACAAAAAGAGGCCACTAGCCAAATCAACGAACGACCTCACTCGACATAAGCCAAGGTAGGACCCCATCAATATACGCGCGGGGGATATAACGACGTGATGCAGATCGCTCGTCGGCCAAAGCGCGCCGATGACGCGCAAAAGCGTAAGTTCTGGTAGGCCAGGCCACGTTTTGCTCTCGGGATTTGAGGGGCCCTGCGATAGACCGTGTTTCAGGTTCTTTTGCATTAGAACGAGTTTCTTGATGAAATCTTCGGCTGATTGGACGGGATATGCTTTGGTGAGAGAAGCTAGATGAGGTAGAAGACCAGGAATGAGCCTGAACCGAGGAGTTGGGCCGGAAGCGATATGTAGGATGTGATCTAATAGTACAGCCGTCAACGCCTATAGGGATCATGAAATCAATCGATCATGGGCGCGATTGAGTGAAGATGGCATACCTGCAGTTTAAACTTGTTTTCGGAAGCGAGGCTGGTGTGATGCAGGGTCCTGATACGTTGAACGACAGTTGGGACGTCCCTGTCATCGATTTCCTCGATGATTTCGAGGAAGTCGTCATGAGTCTCGGGACACGGGAACGTGTAAGGAAGCTCCTGGTTGGGGATGGAGGCGTGTTTCTCCTTTGTCTTCCCTTTCTTGCTTTTGGAAGTAGATACGAGCTCTTCCCGCTCGCCTTCTTCTCCTTCCGCTTCGTCTTCTGATTCTTCAACGAATTCTTCCTCGCCACTTTGTTCCTCATCCCCGTTCTCCTCGGCGCTCTCCTCTTCCCCTTCTCCGCCGATGATGCCATCATCGCTTATCCCTTCGTCACTGGCTTCCTCCCCAAGTCCAGCACCCAGACCGCCTGACGCCTCCTCATCGAAATCATCTTCAAGGTCATCTCCTCCCCGCTTCCTCTTCTTACTAGGTTTGCCTTCGTCCTCGCTTTCGCTTTCGTTTAATCCCAACATCCGCCTCTGTCTCTTGCGCTCAGCCTTTTCCAGCGCTTCCCTCTGCTCCAATGCTAACTCTTCCTCGGTCTTTGTCCGATCCTTTGGCTTTGACCGCTTGTCAAAAGCCAGTTCTCGTACATGTTGATCGTAATCCAGATCCTGGGATGCGAGCAAAAGCTCATCCTCTGGCGTTTTTGGAACAGGTGGATTTGATGCGGCTGGGGTATCTTGTTCGGGCGATGCATCGCCGGCGGTGGTAGCAGCGGGCACCCCATATAGCAAATCTCGTAGGGAGCTGAACTCTTCGTCCAGCTTCTGACGAATGGTCTCGCCCTTCTCTTTCTCCATTTGTCTGAGTAACTAGATGAAACGAAATTTAATGCTATCGTCATCCGCTTCACAGGAACATACGTACTTTGTGCTCTTTACTCTTAGCAATTACTTCGGTCATAACTTCGGCTTTCGTTTTCTTCCTAGCAGGCTGTAGCGTGGTGAGGATCCAGCAAGAACCACCAGAGTGAACGTCATACCTCATCTTCCTCCTCCTCGTCTTCCTCCTCGTCTCCAAAACCTCCAAAATGCGTTTTTCGAACGATTTCCTTGTCGATTTGACCTGACGGTATTTAAAAAACGAACGAAAGTTGTGTTGATGATTCGAAAACATACCATTCTCGTCTTCCTCATCCTCCTCGTCTACCCTCAACCCGACGTCATCAAAGTCGTCCAAATTAGACAAGCTTTGCCCATAATGAGTAAGCTCGTCTTCATCCTCCAAGTTGAACGCAGAACTTTTTGCGGTTCTTTGCCTCTCCCTTGTGAAACGTTCCAACATTCGTTCCTCGAGACTCATAGTAGGGTCATTCTCACCAAACCGCCGGTCAAGAATGCCTCCCGCGCGATTTCGCTCTTCGTACTCTTTCAGCAACGTATTTTTTCTCTGCCAACATAGCGTTATGAATAACGGCGTCCTTCCAGTCTTCTAATGTGTACACACACCTGCTCAATCCCAATCATCCTGCTCTGTGCAGGTTTTCCAACCACACCCTTAATCTTCCGGCCCGCAACGTCATGTTTTAGTTTTGTGACTTTAACGTCGAAAGGGTTTAACTTTCTGTGAATTTCATCGAGTTTTGCCGCTTTTTTTGCCTTGTCTTTTTCTGTCGGAACAGCGGAACGTTTTCGCTTCTTTCCCTGTTGTTGGTTTCCTCTGATACCGGCTTGAGACAGAGCGGCTTTCAACTGTGAAAGCTGCGATCCCTTGACCATTTTTTGTTATTAGTGTGACAATCACGGTGTGACTACATAGATCGATTTGTCTACGTATACGGTTACCATTCTAGTAGCGACGCGTCTGATTCTCTGGAGCTCATGACTTCATGATGCAGAAATCTAGATCAAATTGAACTATATATCGAGACGATCTGGTTTTAGAGGCAAAATATTCTGGAGTTACTAGGCCCATTTAGGTCACGTGCGCAAAATAGCACGGGCGGCTCTCGTTTACGAAATCTTCATTGAGTGTTGCCCGCCGCTCAGCCGAGGTCGAGCAGGACGTTATTCTCGACCTCCATGTCTTCTCCTCTCATCGCCCAGGTTTCCCAAGATGGCGCTCATAATCTTCCCGTAATTTCTATGCGGGCAACCGCTCTAGAGGTCTGCTATTCTGTATATGGAGAGAATGCCACGTCTATCGATGCTGTCGACCGCTTCTATGAATCTAATGCAAGTGAGTTCACGGATTCCTTTCATCCACAAATACATTTCTGATTTTTAAAAAAAAAAAGTGTAAGTTCCCGTATGCTGTTTCTACCAACGTCGCCAATATACACCAAACAGTTATGAGAATCCATTCGTTACAGCGACTTCTCGATCAGTCATTTCAGATATACACCGTCTGGCACGTCAACTCAGTTCTATCGATATGCCACGCCCGCTGGCCACGGTATACACATTGTTCGGACTTGCCCCACCAAAAGACGACGTAAATGAACCTTTATTTCAAGCACTACGCGTGTGGAACGAGATTGGCGATATCTGTGAATGTGAAAGCTTTGGTACGCATAGACATGGCTTTCTGCGTCTTTCAAAAGTAGCTCATCGCAGCGTAGATGGCCACCGGAAAACTATAGTAGAACACACCCTTAACATCTTGCTTTTACCTGGCATACATCACGACGGCCTTAATCGTCATCAAACAAACGGCTCAACGGATTCCCTCGTCAACACCGTGACTGGCTCACCTGTCCCGCCCATCCCTCACTTCGCTCTTCCATCATTGCCTGTTCCTGGGACTTCATTATCTGTTCCATCACCACTCCACTTTAGACTACGGATTCTTACTCGCTTATCCTTTAACGAGCAAGGATGCGTGACCCATCATCGTGACTTTTGGGACGTGAAAGACCTTATGGGACTAGTACCCGGTGTCTCTTTAGTCCAATGGATCATGTCAAGATTGACCGGAGCGGGCCTATCTTACGCCGCAAGACTGCTGCCGAGGAGAAAACCCCAATCTTACACAGTTCGTATTCCCGAGGATGGACGCTCAGTCATGGCAAGTGACATTTCGCCATCCGTACGGTTTGGCATTCTCCCCTCGAACACGCTCGGGTTGGAGAATATGTGAAACGTATCCCCACCCCCCAACCCCTTGACACTCTTCGATATACTTGGGCTTTGGGCCTATACTAATAGAAGCGCTCATCGACGCGCAACGTGCTGTTTCAGTCTTTGCATAACATCCGGCGTTCTATGATCGTTATTTTATCGCAATCGCTCAAGTAACGATCGGGCTACATACGTCGATGACGCTGTCCACATGGTCGAATATCCCATTAGGCAATTGCCTTCGCATGGAATTGGAGTTAATAGTAGTATAGGCATAATTTGCTCAACAGATACCCTGCTTTGACCATTATAGAGTTGACGGTGTAGTTTCTTGACGGGAGGCAGATGTGGCTACGGGGGACTCGACTCGGTTCTTTGGAACGAGTTGGAGGGGAAGCTTGCGGTAATAGTAGACAAGCGGAAGGTATCCGAGGAACCCCGGCATCTGGTGCAGTGTATAGCTGTCATAGCTTGTAGCCATAGACATTAATTACGACAAGCTTTCCAGCAAAGCCAGCTACTTGGACAAATTCAAGGACGATATGGGTGTCCTGGGTCCACGCCATATTCAGCGCCCCTGCTATTTTTTGAGGGGCATTAGGACAAAAAGAGGCACATGCGATGACATACTAGTGACGGATTAGTATTGGTTCCCCCGCTCAAGAGACAGGCACATTTCGCTCACAATGGTACAAACAACGGGGTTGCAAGTTAGAGGAATGCCGTACGACGACCGCGGACGCGGAAACAAGGACTCAAGAGAGCCTTCCGTACGGGTCAGGTTCGATCGGAACCCTGAAATTATCAAGGTTCCGAAATGTCTGAATGAGGCAAAATTAAATATAGGTCGAGGAACTCTGGAAAGAACGGCATTACTGTAAGTACTCGGTGGCCATGGCTGGCCCAGGCAGCACCCAAAAGCTATGTAACGCCGGAACTAGAAAGTGACTAGTGGTCATGACGTTTTGTCAATTGCAACGTGAAAACTGAGATTCAAATGTATGACAATTGACATATCGATAGACTTGGTGAGAATTACATATCGGTACACATCTCTCTCTCTCTCGTTCCGCGCTAATACCTCAGAACTTGTCTCTACGGAGGTAATTGATTCCAACCTCAGAAACATAATGTGACCCGAGTGCCCTTGACGATGCGACAGACCGTGCTTCTTGAGGGTATTTGGCTGCGCCCGGTGGTGACCGAAGCGTGAACTTGAACGGTCTCCTGGCGCAAATGAATCGTCCAATAGGATGTATTATCGACTGCAGATGACCTTCTGAACGTGTGCAAGAAGAATGGACTGAAAACATCATGCACTGGGCACTGGGCAATCTGGGCGCCAACGGTAAGTTTTTCATGTCTCAACTCCCTAATATCCTTTCCGTTTGATCGAAGAAACGAGTACCCTGTCATTCCGGACACCGGGCATTGGGCATCGCCTACCATCGAGTCATCAGCAGGGAAGGAGAAGGAGGTATACGGAGTTGTTCTTCATTTCGCTCCACCACTTGCATTCTCAACCTTGACTCGAACTATAACAACTATCGGAGCGACGGAAACCCAGGTCATCGTATCACAACTATTCCGTCTTCCCTGTCAAGCCCTAGACAGAAAGGAACCCAGGGATCGCCGGCCACGTCGGGAATTGCTATCTCGCATGAAGTGGCGAACTTTGTCCGCAGCAGTAAAGGAGCCATTCCGTCCACGTAATAAGGGAAGAAGGAAGAACGTTGTTTGTCAACAGCCTCGATGGTTCCTTTTTGGAGCCTACGCTTCTTGTACCGATGTGCCATTAACTTTGCGACAATAGCGGGGAGCCCTTTGACAGCTTCCTTAAAAAGATCGCATAGCTTTTGGGACTTTACATATGTGAAACAATGAAACAAACAACTATCCTGTCGTTATCCAGCGCTCTATAGCTAATCACAGCAACAAGAATGGCTTCAACGTAACAAGTGATCATTGTGCTGGTACAGTAAGAAGATGACTATCGTATTCTCAGGATTAGCATTGCTGTGTTGCTGTTACCGCAGTCCAACTCTTGGGTTAGACTTTGCAGACATAAGCTCAAGTTCACATCGAATATAGCCAATACTAATGCCGCCGGCACCTCCCGGACGTCCAATTAACCTTATATTCATGACTAGTTCAATGTGATTAATTTAACGCTCCTAGCGAATGGAAACACCGACCAGAATGGAAATCGTCGAAGGTATGTTCCGTAGTTATTTAAGTAGCGTTGGTCCACCTGCTGTGGTACCGTGACATGGCTTTTTTAGGACGGCTTAGCCACTCTTGGTGAAATTCTTTTTATTGAAGGCTGGGGCCAGGAAGCGGCAAGGTCAAGAGACGAAGAAAATATTAAGTAACTCCAATTACTCACAAGGGCTTGCAGGGTCGACGAACGATGACGCTATGAAGACGAGAGCATTGTCCTCGGGGTTGTGCCCGAGTCAGAAGGTTTGGGGCATAGTCGCTGCGCATGGCCAGGAACTGTCGCGCCATTGGAGGCCATGGGTGTCGGCAAGTGTCGGTCAATTGCTTGAAAACCTAGCTGAGGTTATATCGCAAGCGCCCCTGGAGAATTCATCAGTCGTTGCTGTGATGACAATATCATACAGCGAATAATTACTAGCCAAATGGAATATAAAGTGGTTCATTTCGTGAGGAGATGCCGACGCGGATGCCGGGATCGCAGGCGGCGGCCTGCTAGGGCTAGCTATACCTTCTCTAGTAAAGGCGCGATATAATCAGGGATAATGGTGCCTAGAAGACTTTGCCAGATTGAGCGTTTGGATTCGCAGGCTGCGATGCGACAAGTTAATCGACGGGTAAGACGGGTTTCGGTTGCCATCCGAACTCAGCTGCCGACTTCACCCTTCCCCACGTTTCTTCGCTTCCCATCTCTCCATGCCGTTTCAATCTGTGAAAAAAACAGACGATAGCTAGCCATAAAAGACAAAGGCGTACCTGAAATCTGGATGCCGTGCGCAGGACAAGATTCTGGTTTTGTAGGCCCAAGCTCACACTCACACGAATTATTCGTTATTTACTGAGGTTCAAAATTTTCAAATATTCAAGGCTAATACGTCAGGGTATACCGGTACCGTAATCGCTTTGATTGGCTCGTATTTCGAGCCCAGTCCTGACAAAAAATATTCGCGATTTTGGGGTGCGTCGGAGACATTCAACCTCCGAGAATAGTGTGAAGTAGTACAGTATTGCCAAATTTGTATTACCTGCCTATTCTCATTTTGCTTCGCAGAAAAAGAGCGATTACCATACGTGCTTCAAACTTCAAGCTTCAGCTTCAATGATCACCAACGCATATGCACATGAATATCGGTCCATCGGAGATCAAGCGTGCGCAGCCACGCGCACAAGGGCATCCCGACACAGATTCCAAGTTTTCCCTATCTGGATATGTCAGAACTTGCGTTGCCATCTCAATAGACTTGCCTTATCTTTCAGCACATGTTCAAGTAGATCTGGGATGCCGGGGTCTCTCACTACTAGTCTACTTCAAGTTATAGCAATTGCCGTAGGTCGTCTCAAGGAGACATATCCACATGGCTCGATATCTTGCCTGGGCTTTCACACGTCAATCACTGCAGGCCAACAAGATGCCTTTTTAGATAGTACTAGCCTCAGCCGCTAAGGTACTCATTATCCAATATCAGTGGTCACAGAGGCTTGCACTGGCCGCGCTGGATGACTCGAAAATCGCGCGATAATTGCTACCTTTTCTCAATCTCATGAATGAAACACCTTCATGACAAATGCCCGTTGCACCACACAGCCCCGTATCTCAACGTTGCACGATTCCCGACGTGTTTTCCGATTGGAATTTGGCCGAAAAAGCGTCAGGTGGTTTTCCGGGTCTTTCCTTATCATTTCCTGTTAACTCCTTCAAGCGTGGGGTTGATCCGTTGAGGCTGTTTAATCTCTCCGTCCAACGCGAACCTCCTCTGATCATAAATTATTCTTTTCTCCCTGCATGACCTTCTGGCAAAATGCCACATTTGTCTTGCATGTGTATGTCAAACTCAGGCTGAGAACGGCACGATGCGACCGTTATTGTCACGGGCAGGTCGGTCGGCGTCGACGGACTTTTACCTTTCCCCAGAGTGGCGCAATTTGGACGCGGCAAGAACACAATAACGGGCCATGCCGTTAGACTTGGAAATGACCCGCACCCGCACAGCCGTTGGTGATGTGATGAAAATGGTCGAAGCTCGGTAGGCACCCAACTTTTACGCTGTACGGTAGAAACGATGAGAGAATGATGTTCCCCTGAATCTAGTCATGAAACATAACGATGGTCGATCATCCCAATCACCGTTCGCGGCCGTGCAAGGTATCGCGCGTCCAACTCCATAACGACCACGTCGAGAGAAAATGATCCGGTATGTTTCTAGTTTCTAGCAATGGAATGTACAATGGCGTCTCTCATCTTGTGGCTGTTAGATCCACGTAAAAGGTGGTCCTTGAAGGCCGAAGGGTTAAGCACGTTCCAGGAGTATGTGCGATTATGCGATCACCGACGATCTGGTGCCGCTGCTACATGCATTACAGGTAAGATTTTCGTCATAATAATGTGAGCACTGCGCACACCGGAGGTAAGGCTCCCCGGGGTCGCCGGTAGTCTCGCCTCTCCCTTGTAGCCGTTAGCGCTATCTCCGCTAATGCCAAAGTTAGTTGTACCTATGCATCACACAGATGCCAAACCAAACGCGGTGTCGTATACGTGTTACACATGAATTAAGATTTAATTTTTGTTGCTAACGGTAAAGACCTGAGGTCTCCTTACGTTACAGTTACAAGGGGAGAGGAGAGGAATTATACTCAGGAAGAGGTGAATGAAATTTCATTTCTCGTTTCATTCAGTGGGGCCCCGGGCAAGCAAAGCCTTCCTTTCTTCGTTATCTGATTATTTTATTCGTCATCTTTTTTTGCTTTTGCATTCCAGGACTGGGTAAAATGGTTCATGCCGAGATTGGGAGCGCTTACTCCATAGGTCATATTCTTCCGCTGAGTTCAGCGGAGTCAAAAGGCAATGAAATCCGAAATCCAGCCTCATAGTTCTAGCCAACGACGCTCTCGATCATACGGGGAAGTCGTAGCCGATTGGATCATCGGTACCGGCGTTCCTCTCTGCTTGCCGGCCAAAAGGGATAGAGAATGTGCACCAGGAATCGTTCGTTGAAGGGGGTGACGACGACGTCGGACGTGCTGTACTGCCTTGCCAGCCTAGGGTAGAGTACCGTAGTACTAGTAAACGCTAGGCACTGAGGAAGTCGTGTCACCTGCCAGGAAAGCATGACGCCATGAGACCCTTTCCCTCGGTAGCCAATAAAGGCGCATGCGTCCGAGCTCCGCCCGCATATTATGAAATATCCCATGAAATAATAGTCACTAGGGACAGAGTAGAAGGTGGAGATAGAAGGAGTGAATAATAATGACGCTCGAAACTCTAGATCTTCAACGGCCGTCGTCGCGTGAGCGGCGCGCGTTCTCAAGTTATATTTACTCCACGGGAGGGAAATGATTAATGATTAATGAAGGTGGGACTCGGACTCGGATTCGGATTTTGTGACGCCTGCCAATGCCATGACGGGTAGTAGCACAGCTGAGCGGCTGCAACGTTGCAGAAAAGACAAAAAAAAAAAGTTCTACTACGTAGCTCATTACAACAAGCTAAGCTAAAGACGGAAGCCCTACCTAAGTGCGAGCAGCCAATCGCTTAAGATTTGTCGTACTACTACGCCGAGTAAACCTCCGCAAAGTCATTATAACTCACATGGCTTCATGAATAGCGTTCACTATACCTGAAGCGAACGTCGCTTCGATTCCACGCCGCTTAAATTCCACTTATGCAGTGCGTCAGGAGGGTGAAAAAAAGGCCAGCCGACGTATGCGGGGACGACAGCCTCCCTTCTTTCCTTCCGGATGACCGGATCCCCCAGACACACACACACACACGAGTAATCGTTTACGAGATTTATATATTTATGTAAATTTGATAGTACACGGGAGTTAAAGACTAAGCCAAAACAGAGGGGGATATGTGATCTAAATGTAATTTCAAGTCGCATGTATGGTACACTACATTGATTTAGCTGACAATAAATAACAAGGCGCACGGTATGAAAAAAAATACGAATGGACCGGTGCGAAGGGAAAAAAATTTGAAGGAAAAAAAAAGAGGAAGAGTTCGAGGCAGGCCATAGGTGGTATGTAAAATTCGTGGTATCGCGGCCAACGGTGCCAATTTGTCGTTTTTTCTTCATGACGTTTAAATATGGGGTTTGTATTAAATGGATTTCACGGCGAATTAGCCGCCGGTACGCCCTTCATGAGGCAACAACGGTAGGTAATGGTGCCTGCAAGGTCAACGCGCCTGAACTAGTTTCCTTGGCGAGCTCGCCTCCGACAGACAAGCCTTGCCATGCTAGTTCCTGCGTTTGCGCTTGTGTGGTTCCTGCGGGGGGAGAGTAGTAAGGCGCGTTGACAGGAGGGGAAGGCGACTGCGCGGGAGTAGCAGCTGACGGTGTTTTCAGAGAAGTCACGTCGTTCAGCGAGACATTCGGGAGACGAATGCCACCATCCCGAGGAGGGGATTGAGAGGCGTCGCGGGAAAGAGGGAAAGGGTTAACGTTGGGAGAGTTGTACGAGGTTGCAGAGGCGGAGCTGGTGGAAGAATAGACTGATGCTATTCGGTTTCGTCAGCATTTGGAGTTGTGCTGCCTAGATTTGAACGTACCACTATCGTCCCAGTCGCTTGTAGCACTGCCAGATTGCACGGAAGACGAGGACGAGACAGAGTCACGCCTGGTCAGGCCGTTGAATTCTCGCGGCTCCTTTTTAACAACGGTGGTTTTTGGCTTTGGGCTTGTCGTGCCCTTGGATTGCTTTCTGGTCTTGTTTCCGGCACGCAATTCGTCAAAACGAAGCGGACGCGGACGCAAGTGAGTGCGTTCGTAAAGACCACACTTGTTGCAAACGATTTTTCCAGGGTTAAGCGTTGACCTGCGCCACGAAGGTGGCTCGGTCGTGTGACAGTTGAAGCACCGGCGCCGAAGGTATTGGGTTTCCTTGGAGGCGGCGTCATCTGTGTGATGCACGGGATGGCCCGTTGGCAAATACGAGACTCCGAGCGTGTGACAGTTTGAAGGCATGCACCTGTAAGACGAAACCATCATAGAAGCAGCGGGAGGGTCTTCCAACTTGATATTGGCATTTTCGTCGAAATTGCGGTAGCCGGCATGAGGAGAAGTGTTCATAGGGGGTATAATATGCTCGGAAGGCAATTGGGATTGTTCCGAAGGTAAGGGCGGAAGGGAGTCCGCATAATAAGAGTCCTGACGCGCATAATGCGCGTGCACGATGGAAGCATCCTGAGACCAAAAAGAACGGTACTGGAGCGGCATAGAGTGGTCCTGGTCATGTCGGGCAATTGGATAAGTAGCGCGGCGGATGGGATGGTAGTCGTTGGGACGAGAGTGAGTCCAAGAATCATAAGGAGGCTGGTGGTGTTGGGTATGATTGTCCGGGAGTTCGGGTTCGTAGAGTTCCTGTAGGAGGGAGGGACGCGAAGGATGGTAATCATAATGATTGTGGTGAGACCAAGTAGGATTTACGGGGACTACATGGTCATCATGGGAGTCAGTAAAAATATTACGGACAGGGGGGTCAAGATGCTTGTAGACGGTGGGATAATGAATTTCATCTCGAGGAGAGGGAGTACGTGGAGCAGATGAGTCAGAGTAGGAAGCGTAACCGTCAAAAGCGAGAGAGTCCATTATTGAGAGACGATGAAAAGGAACGGGGCTTTGAATCGAAGGCAAATCTGCGTTTTGAACTAAACAAATCGACTTGCACAGGGTCCATTTTCCATTTCTAGACTCCCTCTATCATCCAAACGGGGTTATCTAAACAGCTTGGACCCCAATCACCAATCGGACCCTGTACCATTATTCTGGTTCGCCTGCCCCCCAAGATACCGCCTCACCCGTGCACAGCTCCTTGTCCCTGTCACTCCCACGCCCCTCCTTCTCACGAGTCCTCTCTTCCGCCCTTGCCTTCATTAGCTCTCCGCCATCTCTCACCTGACTATTTACCAGATCTTTCCACCACAATTCACCCCTCCACTGTACCCTCTCGGCCTTTATTTAGCGTCGGGGGTTCACCGACTTGAGTTGATACTTCTCTTTTTGGTCAAATTCAATTACAGCACCCGTTTCATCCTGCTCTCTCGCCAAGCCGCGGCTCGTGAACGCGTCTAAGACTTTGCACAGCAGGGCCACTTATGAGTACTACCATTGACAGTGACATGGACAGGCAAAGCCAAATCATACCTATTGCCTCGTTGTCAGTGCATTGCCTAACACTTATAATAGACGCTTTCGTTATTCGCGTGTGACCGTTTACTCCGCCTCTCCTACTTGGAAGGTATCATACACACTCATTCCTATTCCGAGAGATATACCAGACGTGGTGCTCGACGTCCTCCAACGTTCATTGTCACAGCCACAGGTCGGACACCGCCACCGACGCGCGACACATTCACATATTCACACAAACGCTATAAACGTACTCTCAATCAAAAATGCCCTCATCGCCGCGTGCTGTAATTATTGCGTCTGCGAAACGTACAATCGCCGTTACGGCAGGAAATAGCGCGAGGGCGGGATTAAGCCTAATTACCCATCTTTGGGCAAAATTTTCTTCGGCCGGCTTGAACCACATGGCCCCCCGATGACTATAGCCCTTTTAACCGACACGTGTCATGAGCAATAATGCTAGTGCCTTGAAAAATTATCTACCATAGTCAAATTGGACACCTGACTAGACCACATTCGTTTTGCGTATTACGCTACAAAGTTATTTCAAAAAACACGTATGCAAGGGTTGGGGCGGCTGGACAATCTTCAGGGATGTTCGAGGCCAGACCCGGCTACTTATCGCCTCCCACTGCGGCCGTCTGCGCACCGCACAAGACATGACATCTAGTGGTGTGCGTTGCGTGCTCTAGGTCTTCTTCTCCAAAGGAGAGGCGCCCACGAAAGAGTCCACCTCCATCGGAGTGTAACCAAATTTAGATTATACGCCCCGCCAGCTGCATGTAAACGTGGATGCATCCCGCGCATGTGGTGGATTTGCCTCCCCTTTTCTGAAGAGAATCCTTTTTTCCACAAACGGAAATGACAAACGTCACACCGTTCAATAAAGTAACGTCATTTGGGCGGCGCGCGCGCAGTTAGTTCGAACGTTCACGTTCACTTGTCACTGAATTGCACACACATGTCCCTGGGAGGGAATAATGTAATTACAAAACACAATGCGACTTCTTTGTGTTTCCATTGCATTATAACACTGGTAGCACAGCTGTCGGGAAACAAGCACACATCGTTATCTACACAAAACCGGTGAGAACGGCAAGGCGTTGCCCCTTGAAGGGCAGAGACGGAAGAATTTGGTATATGTTAGTCCCACTCATTCAAATAAACTCAGCAAGCACAGCAGTGAGCTGTCTCCCGAGACTCCCTGTTATAATGAGAGCCTGCCTAACGCCAATGACTGGTCTTCTAGCCCAGGGCATCCATTATGTGATGATATATGGATAATAATGGCTCGTAAAGGGAACGCACATATCCTGTTATTGTTATGCTTCCCCCCACTCTATCTCACCACGGTACCGCAGATATTTGGAGCCACCTGCCTCTTTTAGTCGATGTGGTAGGTTGCTGCGGATGACCACACACTCCGTTACAGCTTACGCCGGTGCACCCATGTCCAGGAATTTGCCGTACGCTTGTTTATATGAATCGAATAGAATCCTCTTCATCTCAGTACTTCACTCGGTGTTGTTGTTGTTGTACATGCTTTTTTGAGGGTTGTGAATGGGCGGCATTTCGTTCCATTTGTCATTATCGCAGGATCTTTCTTCCGCTTCCGCTATCCGATGCCACGGTGTAGCTTTTCCGGAGTAGCCGGGAACAAGGAGCGCTCGTTAGCCTGAGTGTGTGGATGCGGACTTGTAGCCCGTTTTGGGATTGCGCTTTCGATTATGCACGTGCTTATGGCTCGATCGTTGGACCACCTGGCGTGGTGGTGTTGGCAAGGCATTTTAGAGTTTATGAGCAATGAGGGCCAGTAGATAGCTTGCGAGATTAGGGAGTCATCTTTTGCAGATAATAGGCCCGGGTTTCCGTTGTTTGTTAAAAGTATGGCAATCAAGAAGGTCAAAGACCAGTACGTTGCCCCTTCGAACCTACGCGTAGGCATGTTATTCGGATCGTGGTGTATTCCATCCGGCCAAGAATGGGCTAAGTAAAGAATTTAGGGTGCTAGGGTGGTTGCTAATTAAAGCCCTGCTATAATGGCTCGCTAATAGGTCAGGTTGGAGACCGCCCGGGAAACCGCAAGACTCATACCTAGATAAGTAACTGTTTTCATGCCCGGCCACGGCCGTTCGGCAGTGTCGATAACTGAAGTGGGATATGTTACACGTTTGGAATAGTGCTCGCCACCAAAAGAAACGGGTAGATAACAGGTATACGAGGGCGGGAAGATGAGTGTGCGGAATTGCTGCGTCGGAGCTCATGTCCGTTCGTTGCGCATATTAATTCAACTACGAAGACAATAGTCTCCGAGCGCCCCTAGGCTCAAAGCAGGGAAGTCGGAAGTGGCCGCTAGGTGTTACATGGTTTCAAAGTCGAAAGTAGGGATTCAATTGGCCGGACCGGACCAACGGGGTGTAACGGATTCTTGAAAGAATGTTCCAGCGCCCTGTCGTCGGATCGCGCCAGGGAGACCCTGAGCCTTGAGGCATGTACTGAATTGTGCGCCTTGGAATAGAAATTAGAATAGAATAGAATAGAATTCATTACAATCGTGACACGTAGCGCGTTAGCGTGTAACATTGCTAACACTCACGTCATTCAGCTTTCCCTGACGTGCAAGCATGTCTTTTGAACATGCTCTCGTGACAAAAGGTTAGCTGGGCAAGTCGCAAATACAACCGTTAATAATGTCATGGTTCTTACAGGACTTATGGTGGGAGCTGCCATCTCTTCCATACTCGTCGGATTGTTCGATATAAAGCATTACTTCCATATTCAAGTAAGTTCAATTGTGGATAAGGAAGGGCTCTTTGATAACAAAACGGTTTAGCTGGTACCCCATATAAACCGCCACCACCAGGTATTACCTTGCCCTACTTAAAACCCCGTTCCGCGGAGCGCTCAAAAACGTTTCACTTTACAGTATTGGCGACTGCTTCTTCACCACTTGGCGTTCTCCAACTCCACAGATCTTTTTCTCGCGGAGATTCTGTTTTTCAATGTCGGCGTACAGATAGAGAGACAGTTCGGGAGTGTCAAGTATGCGGTACGTGCATTTCCGATTCGTCCCTTGGCGGATCAGTGACGAGGCTCCTACTATTTCTAGTCATTTGCGATAATCACTATCTTACTAGGGACCATCCTCGAATTCACAGCTTTAATCCTGTTCCACCGATTTGGACTGAATCACATAGCCATGGGCCCATCAATTTTAATTTTCAGCATATTGTACCAGTATTCTCGGATCGTACCCGCGGCGTACAAATTCCGCATATTTGGCATACCCCTGAGTAACAAGAACATGCCATATCTGCTTGCGTTGCAGGTAGGCGCCCGACTTTTTTTAACATTGTTTTGACTCATATCCTCACAGCTGGCCATAAGCCGCTTGCCAGGTTCTGCTGCTGTGGCCGTTATTGGTATTTTGACAGGCCAGCTTTATCGGTCTGACTTGGCAAACCTAAAATCTTACCGAATATCTCCATCTCTTGTGGATTTCGCTACCCGTTATATTCTTCCTTTTCTTGGGAATGCCCGTGCTCCCCAACGGTCTAACCGTGCCTTGCCTGAGGATAGGCCTTCATCAAGTAGGACCAATTGGCCACCACCAAATGAAGAAGTCATTACTACTGCGCGCACGGCACCCACAGCACGTCATTCAGAAGATGAAGCACCCCGGAGATCGTCTGTCGTCCAACAGTGGGTTGACGAACTCTCAGGACGCACCGAACGAGAAAGCGCCGTTCGCGTGGCGACAGAAGAGCAAATCAACACAATGGTAGCCATGTTTCCTCAAGTACCCCGGGAGATCATCGTAAACGCACTACAAGAAAAGTAAGCACCACAGTCGCAAATCTATTGACGATGTAATCTCATTGATGCAGTCGCACGCCTGAGGAAATCGCTGATTCGTTGCTCGCGGCAAGAGAAGCATCATCATGATGTACAGACATGTGGCAATCTGTAAACTCTTGACTGATACTGCCAAATATCCCCATCATGCGCCTGATTCCTGCTCGTCATCCGCAACCTCGGCCTCCTCTTCTTCCTCAACCTGGAAGGTTCCTGGCGGGACAGCATACAACCGAATCACAGGCTAAAAATAGTACGGTTTAGCTAGCGGATAGTAGACAGATCGGCTTTAACGCACCTTGTTCGGGTCCTTGACTAGAACGTACTTGCCCTCGGGCATTTTTAGGCACAGATCTGTAACAGTCCTGACAATTCCCCATCCATTCGCAAGTGAGACGTTAAGCTGAGCGGCGAATTCGGTGGGTCGCATTGATGCAGTGCTCAGGATAACATGACGTGTGTTATCGCGAGGGTTAATGCGCGATATGTACCTTTGGGGCTATTAAGTGAAACGAGTTCCTGCATTCCATTTTGGCTACGTACCCAACTTTCATGAGATCCGCTCCAGCCAAAATACTTTGTACCGCCCATTTGGCTAATTTGCAACTGTTGTTCTTCATTTCGGTGGCGACGACGGCCCCACGTTGGGAGTCGAGTTTCGTTCTCCAATCAGGTGCCCCGCCCGCACCTGGAGCTCGAGTATCGAACTCGTTGAGTGCACGGATGGTGACCAGACCCTGGCCTTCGAGGGGGTTACCCACGAGGGGAGTAAATGCATCCACCTCAGTCCTCACGCAAAGTTTGATATCCTCGTCTTCTGTAACGCTAAGATCAAACAATCTGTAGCGGTAGCCGCACGAAGCCAAAGGATCGGTTTCGTCGGGACCGTAGAATGGGTTGGGACGCGGAAATTCGACTGGTGGAGGAGGTCCAGCTTCAGAAGCGGTTTGGAAGCTGAAGTTTTGGTTGATGTATGTTGCTTCTAGCGACAGGGAAGTCGCAGAGTTGATAGATGGCTGTTCCTGCGTGGCGTTCTTTTCTGCTGGGTTGTTTGTGTTTGTCGCGGGAGTGTCTTGTGGAGGGTCACCGGCATTCTCGTTTACGGTGACTGAGTCGAACGGGCCGCCATCGCGCTTGTCAAAGAAGAGAGTATTCCCTTCGCGGACGATGACGATGTCCCATGGATACACCGATCTCGTTGCGCACATGAGAGCACTGAGGATGACATCTGTAGTGTACACCGTCGCTACGCCTTTGTTTGCATACTATATATGATATCTCAGTGAGGCCATTAGTTGATTTTTGAAAAATTTACCTGTTGTATAACAGGATCGTCAGAAGTCGTTGTATTATACTTGATGCGATCAGTTGCCTGCAGTGGCCGCTCGCTTTTGGTTGTAATGCGGTCGAATGTCTTATCATAAGCAAAGATTCTCCCGTACATATCCCTGACAATAAGATAAGATCTGCCAACGGGAAGCAGCTCCAAAAAAGACTCACAGATCTTCGGGTTCATAAACATCTAATCTCAATTTTGACAAAAACGGACAAAATCAA
>WION01000289.1:0-66516 GCA_015039365.1 Amanita rubescens
TCACTTGTCTTCATTCCAGATTGATTATTTTAACCAACGCCGCGTGATTGCGGAAGCGCAGAAAGACAGACTCGCGCGGGGAAATCAGGCAACGAAGCAGTGAGAGGCATGGAATACAGCCACCTCCTTGTCCATTATCTCTTTAAATAGAGATGAAATTTTCTGTGCCCAAGTGCTGGCTTTTACATTTACTTGGACGTACCGTATCCTCGTTACAAACGTTGGTCGTTACTCCTTTTTTGGTTTGGCACAGCCGCAAGAATAAACTTTCTATCTCTTGTCGCATTGCTTGTTGGTGGTTATGGCCAAGTGCTGCTATGATGCTATTGTTCTCATATGTCGCGTTTCCGATTATCCGATAATACGCTTACAGGTAAAATGAAATATCAAGTGATTGACGTGGAACTTGCAATTGTTGGCTTCCTGCGGAATTGAGTCAACCTGTGTAACCGTTCACTTCGGGAATTTGATGCAGGCTTTACCGGCTTCTAGGTAATCATCATTTCTGCGATGCAACAGATCAATCTGCCACGCCTCCTGCGCGTTGCTACGGACGGCTATTGGCTGTCACCAGTAGCTCTTTATGATGAGTAGCGCCTCGCCCAAGAGCAATCGGTCGATCCGTCAATCACACTCCGATGTCAGCTATTTTCGAATTGAGCTTAGACAACCTTCTGACGTTCTTGATGCTAGGATAACCAACATGTCCCCGTGTCCCTGGGTTCCTTGCGAAACAGTGCTCTACTGAATGCTTCCGCGCCACACCCCGTCTCTGCGGCTGTAACGTCCAATATACATAGCACGGCCCGGGACTGGATGGTCAGTCGAAGCGGCGATGTTCATAATAATCCCGGCGGGTTTCTGATAACGAATTCCGCACAAACGCCCCTCACCGCGTTTGGAATGCAGCTTTTGTTAGCCTTCCAGATATGATGTTCGTGATTATGTCAATGCTGCACTGGCGCTGAACGTATGGATTTAAGCGTCACCTGAATGATCTTCATCTACCAACTTCCCCCCCTCTCACAGGTCCCTTCGACATGCAGTCAGAGCATAGGATGTACTCCGATTTTTTCACTTCTGGTTTATGGAGCATGGCCAACTCCGGGTCATATCATAGTGCTCCTCCTACAGCTTTCTATCCCATGCCCTCGGAAACGCAGAAGAAGCGAAAACGACGCAGCTTCCTCTCAGATATCCTCCCTCTATCCTCGTCCTCATCTACCTCATCCAAAGAGGGCACCGATGAAAATGCTCACTCACAACCCAGTGCCCGCAGACGGGTTTCTTCGTTATTTCCAAGCTCCTCGAGGAGATGGCTCCATCGGATCCCCCGAACGACATCGCATAGTAAAAATAACATGACGTGCACCTGTCCAAGGGCCGATGTGACAGATGAATTCGTTGACATATGGATAACCTCAGGGGGACCATTTCTTCTAACAGGATGACCAAGAGGGGTGAGCCGAAAACATCAAGCGGTTTTCATCGCCAATTTACACCCTTCTCATAGCTCCGGATTTTGGATATCCGATACGCCCTCTGATTACATTATTGATGGGCTGGATAACGAGCACTCCAAGTCGCCACCGTCGCAGTCGAAACAGCTGTTGGCTGTGCCATCGTTACGGAGCGAGCGCCGGTCAAGGCTGAAACGCAAAGAAAGGCCCACATCCATACAGACGTTACCATCTGTTCCAGGCCCTCAATCCCGTAGTCCCTCGCCACAGCAGTTGTCCGTCCAAATATCCGACAAGTCGGAAGGGGAGGACAACTATGGGAAGTTTCGCATTTGGAGGGACGGGGATATTGTTCCGCCATTTTACGGTTACGGTTTGGGAAGCGACTGACCCGGCACACATGGATTGGCGAGAGTTTCATTCCGATTTGTTATCCATTACAGACATTGAGAATGACTGACATTTACTCTGTTAGCAAACGTAATGATATTGTATTATAACTACGTTTCGGTCCTATCCTTGCGGTATTTTTGATTCATGTACTCAGAGGTACCCGAAGTGTGGACATTCAGCTTGTATAAACTATTCATTAGTAGTGTGTGTAGTTACAGGGGTTCGCTTGATTGAATACATCATCGGGTTCGTGGGGTCAACAATACAGATGAGCAAAAGAAATGGTAGAGAAAGACCAATAAGCATACAAAATCTTGATTGAGACGAAAGATACAAACAGAACATGCATGCCAATAGAGAACGAATATGCAATTGGTATAGGTAACAGTCCGTGCTTCAAGCTTCAAGATCCTCGTTCTTGATACTTTCTGATCAAATCGCGAAGTTTGGCCTTGCCAAAAGCTAGGATCGGGTGTTGACTTTGCTTTCATAGGACCATGCGATTTGTTGGTGGATGGTTCCACTGAGGCGATAAAATTGTTGCTAATTAATGCCGCCGTAGATCGTCTGGGCTGTTGAATGGGGGGTCGAGCAAGCGAAGCAGTAGATGACAACATAGGAGTAGCGAGGGACGAAGAAACAATGGCAGGGACAGACGATGACTTGGTCGCAGGTTTGGTTTTCCCGGCTAGGCCTAGGAGCTTTGGGGGCGAATCGGTGACTGGGATGGATAGCTTTGTTCATGTCGAGGGACTTGGCCGACGCAACCGGCTTCGGCTTCGGCGTTACCGATCGCTCAGTTAAACGAGGATTATTGATATGCTGAGCTATTACTGGCTTTGGAGCGACGATCGGGGCAGTTTGCTTGCGCGAAGGCACATCAGTTGACGTGCCCCTTGATGCGGCATCCTTTGAAGCATCTTTTGCCGCTGCTGCCGCCCAGAATGCTGCAATAGCGGTCACCTGGCCTCCCCGACCTCCACGGGCAGACCTGACGTCATATTTAACTTCGGGGTCCTGGCTCTGCTGTTTTGTGGGAGATGGAACATGAAGATGGGGATGAGGCTGCGCGTTGGACTTGTTCGACCAAACAAGGCCATTGGGTTGCTCGACCGCCGATAAGGCAACTGTGGAGAGGTCATTCAAAACAGATTTAACAGCGCCCATCTTGTTCTTTCCATCTGTCGCGCTGGACTTAAACCCACGGTCACCGGGATTCGATGGCACCCGAGGTTGAGACGGTAAAATGATCGAAGCAGGCCCCAACTGTGCATGTGAGCTAGTATCCCCTTTCACATCCCCTACGGTTGCACGTGTATAAGCTGGGATGCGAGTGAACAGTTGCTTCAAGTCATGATTGACATGCGACTGACGTCTACTGGTAGTCATCACGTGCCGTTGTGATTGTGACTGCACGGTCGGTTCAAGTTCCCGTTTCTCTGGCGCAATAGGCATGAATCCTGATGAGCGGGGATTTGGGGCGGAGGTAGGAACATCAGGTTGCACTGCCTCTTCCTCTGATGGTAGTGAAGGAGTGACGGGGGAGATCTCCCTTTCTGCGACTCGGATTTCGGGTTTTGGTTGCTCTGTATGTGGTACAGCATTCGATTCCTCCACTTCGGCATGTTGCACAGCTGGTACCGGCTCCGAGTAGGACGGTTGAATCAAGTCCTCTTCTGGCGGCAATGCGTTGGCATCGATAGCGCCTAGCCACGCTGTTACCCGCCCTTTTACGGCCCTGCGCAACCTGTGCCCTTCCTTCTTCTTGCTACTCTTCTTGCCTTTCATGGAGCCTTCCCTACTTCTGCCCCGGGACTCAGCCTCATCCTCCAGCTCACTGTCGACCATCACATCACCGGGAACCAGGCGTCTGCGCTTTTTTTGTTTACGCTCTTCCCGTGCATCGTCTCCAGAGAAACTGGACTTCGATTTAGACTTTCCCCCAACAGTCCCCGCACGATGTGTTCTTTCATCAGAATCACGGTCCTCGTGAGCCTCAGTGTGTAGCCTCTTGTTCCTGCATTGGTTCAGCATCCCTCGCCTTTCTATCAGCTTCCATGGCCCAACCACCATCAGCTAGGGTGAGACTGGAGATAGCTGAATCTACATTCAAACCATCGTTTTCGATATCGATACCTATTCTAGGAGCCGGGATCTTGATGGGCGACAATCTGCCTTTTGTTGGCCTGCTAGCAACCGTGGATTCCTTAACTGGGGAAGTAACACCGCGTTCTACACCTCGCGCGATAGAAGGTCCTGCGAAAAGGTCCCGCGCATCTATGGGGGTTGAGAATATGCGCTCGATCTTCTGCGTCCCCACTTCTGCAAGCAACCGCCGTTCCAAAGCGTCTAGGCCGCTTTCCGCGTTTTCCGGACCAAGGCTTTCTGCCAAGTTGTTGCTCCGCGTATGACGCGCAGGCGTTATGGCGGTGAGAGTGGGCGTAGGTGGTGCTCTGTCCACTGGAGCAGGAATTGGCATCGGAGGGACCTCAGATAGCATTGGGATATCTTGCTCCGACTTGCGTCGTTGCAAGCTAAAATAATCCGAAAGATTAGCTTCAGGAGGCGACAATAACACTTTATGGGGCACAGGAGGTGTGGGCAGTGTTTTGTTAATATCCGCCGACGAGTCAACGATCTGTTTCTGTCTTTGTCTCTGTTTCTGTTTCTTTTTGCCTTTCTTTCTCGTTGACTTTGGTGTTATCCACGCCTCTTCCGCAGCTATTCGTTCCAGCTCTTCCACTCTCTCACTGCGAGGTAGTGACGTGTTTGACATTTGGGGAGAAGGAATGGGCCAAGGAGAATGCAATGATGGAGAAGGAGAAATGTGTCCCGGATGATCCGGCAATGTCGTTAGTAATGGACCGACTGGTTCGGCGTTTGGGGATGAAAAATCGAGGGGAGGCGGAGGCAAAGCTCTCGCTTGAACTGTTGTCGCATTGGCCCCACCAGGAGACGATTGTGGTAATGGGAACCGATGACTCGGAGGCGATACGGATCTATGTCTGGATGACATGTGGAGGTGATGTGCAACGCGTGACGCGCGCTCTCCTTTGCCTTCCTCCGGTTCTAGATTAAGTTCTTGGGCTAACCTTGACTCATAGTGCGCAGTTAGGTTGAGCGGTAGTAAAGGATGTTGGGCTGCGGTATTTGGCAAACCAGATATATGCTCGGAATAGGTGTAAGGTTGGGTGCTGGCCAAAGCGCTAGCAGGACGTGGAGGAGGATGAGGACAAGGTAGATTCTGAATTGGTACAAGTGGAGGTGACATTGGGATGTACAATGGAATAATTGGCGATACATAAGGAGATGGTGATGGTGACAGTGGCGGAGGCAGCCAGACTTGATCTTGGTCGGTATATGCAGTAAAGATATGTAATGAAGGTGACAGTGCGACTGGCGGCGGCGAGCTAACGGGTGCAGGATACGGAGCATATGGCGTAGGATCTTGATATGAAATAGGGGTTGGGTAAGAGAAGTGTTCCGCAGGCGCAGCATTAAGGATCTGTTCTTGAGGCAAAGCCATAAGCACATCGGGTAACGCCAGCGGACTAACAACGGTCACAGGGATATCCAAAACGAGATCCCTGCTAAAGTTGAATGACATCGTTAGACAATCAAAATTGAAAGCACCCAGCCTAAATACCTACCTTCCAATGCCCATGGTCATCTTGACGCTGACGATACACTGAACTTCAAATAAGCTTTGAGTTTCTCGGGGACTGTGGTAGCCTTCATCAAGGTAAACGCCACCCTTGACCTCTCGCGCGGTCTTTGGGATGTCAAATACCAGATTGGCGACGCCCTCGACTCCGGGATGGATGATGTACTCTGGGCCACGAAAAGCCACATTAGTTAACGTATCCGAAATCTGCAGTGGCTGCTTCTCTACGCTTGGAAGAACTAAGAGCCGAGTAAGGGTCAATGTCAGGCCGGTGTTCTTTGGTCTGTTTAGTGAACATCGTTGATAAAATGCCGATTTCGTACCGTCTTAGAGGAGTGATTCTTAACTTGAAGCTCTACGCATACACTCTCTCCAGCAGTTATGATGCCTCCTCCGATAATATTGCCTTGCATCCATAACTTGCCGTTTTCACCAACTGTAATTGACGTAGCGTGTGTACCATTGACGTATTCGGTGAGCGCGGCATCATCTAGTCCTGCCACGACGTCGATGACCTTCCGCTCGGTAACTAGCTGCTTCTCGCCCCTCCAATATACACTTGCGCTGGCACGCAACTCGTATCTGACAGTTGCCAGTCCTCCGCCAAAATAGACAGACGAAGGGCACGTTACGGGTAGAGGGATCCGAAATAGGAAAGTCGAGATCCCCCGGCGTGCATGGTAGTGATGCGAGGGTAAGGGTGGGTCTCCAGGCTCCGCATGCGCCTGGACAGCATTAGAGGGCGGTAAACCAGGTCCTTGGAACAACCGTTGAGCATGTAAGAAGGTGCTCGTTGCAGAATGGTCTCGAGATGACAGCTCTGAGCGGCGAATTAAAAAACAAAAAAGGTCAAGTCATCCAAAATACGCACCCTGTATACCGAATAATTCTACCATTATCACGCCGATACCGAGTCCTTTGTCTGCTCTGCATTCCATTTCTACTTTCCCGCTAACGTATTTACCTGCGATAAATGTTGGGTCTGGGACGGTGACTGATACCTTGACATTAGAGTGATGCGTTATCGCATTCATGGGTTCTGGCCGTTCAGGCAATGCCATTGCGACCGAAAAAGCTCTTTAGCGAATGATTGGAGTTTTTCTGTGACTTTTTAGTGGTAAATGTTGGTTTATGGATGCTGCAGTAGTGCGCCCCGAAAAATGGTAAAAATTGGGAAAAACATTATCATGGGTGCTTGTAGTCGCCGTTGGGAGCGAATTCAGAGCGAGCGCATCTTCGTCGTCGTCGTTGGTCGCGTTGGAAAAGTCAAGGTGTGCACCCAAACCTGCCAAACTAGGAAGGTCCTTCACTCTTACCTCAGCGGCTGCGCCGGTTATTATGTATAGCAAAAGCTTAACGTAGGGCACACAAGGAAGTGTAGGAGGTATACATATTGAACGAGATAAGGGGGGTAGAAACTTCGGTGAAGGGTTGAGCCATCAGTCTAAGCGAGGCCATCATAGAAGCCCTTCAATTCACTGACAACTAGTCGTCCCTTGCAGGTTGGTACTACTTGACAGGTATATTCAACACAAAAGGGAATAATTCCAAAATTGGCTTGCAATGAAATTTGTACAATCTAAGCAAGGAAAACATGAGGCAACCAGCTCATGTCGCACTGTGAAGTGATTGGTGATACCAAAAATACATGTTCTAACCGGGACAATGGTGCAAGCTTGGAAGCTTAAGGTATAAACGAGGCGCGACTTTATTTAGCTTATACAACAGCGTGTGCAGAGTTTTTGTCGTGAGCTGCGTGATAGATGAGCTTTAATAAGATTGCGTAGAGAAAGTACGAACTTACTGGAAACGTCTAGTACGATTTCAAGTTTGGTAACGTTACGTTGCACAAAGAGGGAGTTTTAAACCGAGAGTCCCCAGAACATGATGATTGATGGCAAAGTTCGCTAGCAATGAGCGCAATATCGATTCTGAAATACGTTGCACGCGAGATTTTCCTGATCCACGGCGCAATCAGCGTCGGGTCCATCGCTTTAGTTTCTGAGCGCGGCGATGCAAACATAAAATCCAGTCGCAATTTGCCCTATAATCACCCACAAGGGTCGTATCAGTAACCCCGCCTTTCGAGCGCACAACAGTCAATTATGAGCAGAATTAGCTTCCATTTAAACTGATAGCAACAAAGGAATACTAAGCACGATAACTCCTTCATATATGAAGGAAGGACGATCGCTTCTCGGCAACGATTGTATACCCTCTATCAGCCTTTCTCTCCTGCCGTTGTTGCTGCTTCGTCCGCACCAACTCCTTAGGGACGTTCTCCACCTCGAGAAGCTCCTTGACACGTAAAATCTTTCCTGCAGCCTCAGGCGAATGTCGGTGGTACACAGTTTGCATCCGCCGATGCAACCCAAGTGCCTTCAACGTGCCCTGTTTCTTCTCCCCCAAGGCTATTGCTGAACGACGGAGAGTAATTTTGAAATGTGTCGTGGGAGGTGTTGTGGTCACTTCAGATGCCGACAATGATGTTGACGGTGACGCTGCAGGTGTGCTGAGCGACCGACACGTTTGTGATAGCACCCGGGTGGTGCTCATGCGACATGAAAGCATCGCTGCCATACCCTACTCATCCTATTCAATTCAAAACATGGTACAAAAATTGCTCCTTGCTCACCTTTTGAAATGCTTTCAAGCCGGAGGATAATTTGCTCTTGTTTGGTTACGGAGAAGCCGAACCGGTGTCAACGGAGACAAATAAGGTATCCTGACTAATGATACTTCAACAGCATCTTGAGCGTCATGACAGCGGACGCCCCCACAGTTCAAAGCTCAATAGCGGAGGTCTGGTACCTTAAGAATATCACATTCGGACTCGGAGGAAACAAGAAACAATATAAGATCATCACTCAGAACTTTAATGGGTCAGTCCCTTGTTTTAAATCTCAGCGCCCGTTAATGACATGATGACCAGGCCTTGTTCTTTGATCGCTATATGTAAGTCCATTTGGTTATATACCACCGGCTTTTGTTACTTATGTTACACGTGTAGGTAATATCCTAATTCTTCGTGGAGATATCATCATTTTACCACCCGACCGCGAAACCGCCTCATACGAATTCCTATCACAGCTAGTTGCAGAATACTTGTTGGTGAATGCACCTGGTGTGGATGTATCTGCTGCTTTGTCTGTTTTGCCATATACCCAAAGTACGAGATGTACCTTCGTCACCTGTTTGCCGGATTCTCACTCATCCCATTAGGAGGAATGGACTTGAACCCCGTTTTTATCTCTCCCTTCAAATTTAATCCGTCAGGAGATGGAAAAGAGCTTCAGCTGTTTGATCAGACGAACATGAAGCTGGTCCACGGTTGGCTAGTCGACCCTGATAGCACGGAAGCGGAGGCAGTTACCTCGGTCCAGGATTACGACAACGCCACCATCTTGATTGCGGAAGCAGACCATCTCGCAAACGGACAATTGGTCTTGAATGAGAAAGATCCATTCCCGCAGGCGGGTTCGTCAGCTGGTCCCAGTCACTCCAACGGTCACACAGCGTGGACAGAGGATCAACGGAGGAAGGTAGAACAAGGTTAGAACAAGATTGTGAGAATGGAATGTGATGCTAAACGTTCATCTTTCAGCGGTTCAAATAAGACATTTTCTCGATACTAGTTGGTCGCAATTCACATACCATGGTCTATTTACCCTCTCGGCTGTCCTTGAGCCTGGCTCTCTGGTAGCCCTATTCCGCAGCTCACACCTGTCTGTATTATATAAGTCAACGACAGACGTTGACCCGAGTGGCCCGGCGCTATATAATCTCATCACCGATCAAGCATTTCTCCGCGAGCCATCGGTTATATGGGAAAGATTAGATGATGTCGACTTTGGTTCTTGCGAGTTGGTAGATTCGGATTTCATAAAGTCCAGCCCTGCTGGAGGTGACTTTGCGGGGCAAACGGCGGAGGACACGCTGCGAGTCGCATTGGCTGCTGAAAATGCAAATGAGTACGTACCGTCATATCATATATGGTGATGTATGATACTGAACTTCTTGGCACAGTCTGGCATTAGCGCAGCAACTACAACAAGAGGAGGATGAACTAGCGCGCAGACGACAAGAAGTATATCTCCAAGAAAGAGCTCAAAAGGAGGCAGCAATAGAAGCGCAACGAGAGCGCGAAATACGAGAGAGGGAGGATAGGATTAAGACTAGGAAGCTGAAGCTGAAGAAGCCGGACTGCGTCATCATGTAGCCGTAGTTGGTATATGTATTTCCTTTTGTGTACGCTCTCTCTTCTTATCTTTTCCGCCCATGCAACACATCGCACCTGCCATCGATATCAAGAATAACCCTTTTTTCTGTCCTGCAGTTCCTGCGCACAACTTCTTGACGTCTCTGAGCCGCAATCCCAAAAATTTCCGTTCGAAAGAGTATAAATACCGTGGAAGGCGCTTTATTCTCAGGCCATTCGCAGCTGCTCTCGGTAAATGCTTGTTCAAAGGTGGAGGTGATAGCGAAGACGACAAACGAGCGAGCTTAGTACGGCAGCGAAAGCGGAACGGAGTCTAGCGAAGGCGAAGTGAATAACACCTTCGGGGGTCTTTTTGGCCCGCATATATCTACCTTGAATGCTACTGGAAGAGGCATCGCTATCGTCAAAAGCACTCGGCTACGCACTGACCTGAGGGGGAACACTGGCGACTCGTTTGGCTCTGATAGCTATGTAACTATCCCTCTTGCTCCGACTGTCGAAAAAATGCCCTGTTCTGGGACCGCGACTCTGACTGACCGCTCCGGAAGACCGTTGATTACAATCCAACGCAATCGTAACCTCGCACCACACACTTTGACATTACAGGATAAGCTCTCGTCGGAACACAGTCCTCCTCAAGACAAACCGTCCCCGAACCTCAAGCGCAAGTCAAGCGAGAGTCACTTCACTTATGATTCTGGGACAAAACGTGCTAGATCAACGCTCAGTATCGACGACAGATCTTTCTATGTCACCCTCCGACGAGAAAAACTACACTTTGTTCGCACTCCGTCAACGTCTCCAGAGCCGTTGGCGTCTTCCGAAAGTCCCGGGTTATCACCGCAACGTCCAGTGGATAATAATTCATTTGAGGAGCTACGTGCTGGCACGCGTATAACCGTTCCCCGGTTGAAGAATTGGCATGGCCCGGTGGAAAACATACCAGATCTTGATCGTCCCAATATGACGGAGCTTAGCAGGAGCTTTGCAAGGTGCTTACACTTTCGTGTTTATATTCTTTTCTGACCCTATTTTGTAGATGAATTGTTTGGCCCGAGACTTGGACCGGAAACCTAGTATACATAAATTGGTAGGACAAACTAGACTCTATGCTTCCTGGAATACGAATCAAGGAACGACTCATGGAAAGGATAAAAAATGGCGCGGGTCACCAAGGTATTATCGACTTTTTTGGAGAGAATGGTAAGCGTTCACCGCCGCTCTTGACTGGTTAAGGATAATAATGCCGCCTCAGGACATTTGAATGCTAACGTGTTGGAACTATTTAGAGCCTCTAGAGTTACAAAAATATCACTGAGCGAGTCGTTCAGGGACTATCAATGGATTGAATCTCGTGAGTGACGATTCCTTCTTTGGTATGTCATTTGCTCGGTCCTGTTTGGGATGTTTTTGAGCCTTCGCAGTATTTAGCAAACCCAACAGCTTCCGTTACTTGACAACCTTGTTCCTCGACCGAATATGCCTCAAAACCCCAACGCTATCACATTTACAGCACTTGCCCAAATTGGCTATATTATCGTTATTCGATACTGGAATAGACAATGACGCGTGAGTAATCTCTATGGGATTTTTGAGAGTTGGGTTTAAAAAAATCGATAAGCTTGCGTTACCTATTCCCCTTGAAATTCACGCTTATGAGCCTCAATATTGCTAGAAATCCCGAGATAGATGATGAAGCAACTTCCGCCTTACTTCCAATGACGCGTCTAATTTATTTATCAATCGCAGAAACGTCGATTGGGATGCCAGGAGCGCGGGAACTCGTCAACGGTTGGATTAAAAAAGGCAGGCGGTTATCAATTAATTTCCCGCACTGGTGTCATGAATATGTTGCCAGTAAGTCATCTCACTTGATTGCGTTCAGATCAACAGACGATAAATTATCCAAGCCATGGGAAGCAAGTATTCCCTCGAACTGCCTCCTCCACTAATATTGAACCCCTCCCTTTGTGGTCGGCTGTCCGTCGCGGCGCTTAAGAGAAATCTCGCCGTTCATGCCGCTGTGAATAAGGAAGTCAGTACCGGTGGGACTAAAAAAGAAATGGCGGACCGTTTGAAGTCGTTGTTAGAGATGAGGTTGGCCGACCTGGAGGTGCGGCGGCTGATAGAAAATCCAGCCGAGGGCGTGCGTCGTCGGATGGAAAGCAAAGAGTGAATAGAATTAGCAGCAAGAAAACGTGTCAAATGTATTTGTACGGTAAAAATGGTTTCTTTCGAGGGCTCTAAAGAAGTAAGGTCATGGAAGGACCTCCCCATCGAGTGTCTTAAAGCCGTCCAGGATTAAGCTCAACACACGTAAGATTCTCGCATTCCTGTAATTCTTTAAAAAAAAGCAATACGCCGGCGTTCGAAATTAGATATAATATATACCGGGATGCGTTACAGTCAGTGGTGTTAAACGAGTGACGAGAAACGAATTTAACAGGTTGGCGACGATGCGTTGACGAGACCAGCACAACGCCAGGGTTGTATACGGATAATACACCGCAACTCGTCGCATGCCCCAACTCTCCTCCTGTGTCTTTTTACAAACCTACGGAATGTCCTAGCCGTACATGTTTCATTCTCTTTGGTCTGTTTATTCCGGAATGGTGTCCAAGTCAGTCACAGTCGGCGACTAGGTCAGAAAAGAAGAGACGCACATGTCATCAGACGCCGTGTTAACCGCGGTCTCGGTGTCATCCGCACTGCGGCGCGAAGGAGTGGTTGAATTAACGAAAATATCATTCTGTGCGCCATCTAAAAAGTGATACAAGTCATTGTAAAGGGGTGGGGAGTGGGCTCCTTCGAACATCTGTTGGTAAAAAGGAAAGAAGGGGCATTGATTAGTTCCTGGACTCGGCTGGGAGAGAGTGGGGTGGGGTGCATACGTTGTTTCCCTCGCCCTCGGCTTGCTTCCAGTAAAGCGGTTGTTTCGCGCCATAAGTACAGTTGGAGGGGTTTGCAGGGACGTTGTTGTACTTGTCGTAGCCGCACCTTGGACGTATCGTCAGGAAGTAATTGAGGGCGTATATGTCGACGATTTACCTTCGCGCGACTTGTGGCGTGGCGAGGGCCGGGGCGTCTGGCTTTGAACCAACGATATTACACGCGAAGCCGTTCATATACACTGCAAAGGAGTGAGGGAGAGAATAATGCACGAAAGCGGGTGCTTACTTTGTTCTGAACCGCTGTAAGGAGAATGGATCCAGAACCACGCGCATGTACATTTACCATTGGGACAAGCTGGCATATCAGCCGGGATCTAAAATTTCATTGCAATGTACATGGGCATGTGCAATTTCCTCATGAACGGGAAATACGGACCTCGAAGTTCGTGTGCAGGCTCCACACGCACGTGTGGTTCACGCTGAATATGGTAAACTCCTCTGGCTTGATAGAGTTTACGTCGGAATTGTAGACTATTCCGAGGGCGCAGCCAGTCGCGTCGGCCTCGTTCAATGTGTGGAACTGAGCTGTACTTTGGCCAGGGCAGGGCGACTCAGGTTCGGATATGGATATAACGTCACCGCTATATGTAGCGTACCAGGCGATGATAAGGATATAAATGAAGGAGCGAACGAAAGGCGTACGCACCCGGAAGAAGAATTCCACCAGGAAGTGTATCCCTTATCACATGCAATCTCGAACGTGTAGTCTTGTCCGGCTGGGAGGTCAATGATGTCTCCGGGGGCAGGTGGGTAGTCCAGATGGCCGTGGAACCACCATTCGGCAAAGGTCCTGTTCATGAGGGGTACGACGGGGCGATTGTCATAGGAAAAAGTTGAGGAGGTGACGTTGAAACCCCACATCGCCGGGTTCCAGATCGACTGATGCGCGTAGACGCGAAGGGAGTAGAACAGTAAAGGAACGAAGAGGGCGACGAGGTCACTTTTCGGCGACATGTTTGCAGAAGGAGTGGAAGTTTGGGGGGAGCTAGTGGTATAGGCGTTGAGAACGCGAAGTGAGAAAATGATTAAAAACAAGGAACGGTACTTTTTTATGTTCTGTCCACATGCCGACGCGGAGTGTGAAATGATTGGGGAGGTGTAGTTCATGGAGTCATCAATACATCAGAGTTATGGATCACTTGCGCGGGATATAGCATGAAATTTGAAATGAAGTATTTTACAGGTCGTCGGAGGGCCGTCTGAAGGATTTTGTTAGTGATCCGAGCCTTGTGAACAAGTTCGCGCCATCGATATGCGTCAAGGGCAGTTCCCAGGCCTGCGAACGTTGCAAACATACTTGAGTCAGGGTCAACAAACAATCCATTGCGTCATAGCTTCTCCTTAACAACCGCAGTTGATGGCCTGTCCCCAACAGGCCCCGAAACCACCCCGACGTATAAGTATGTATTGAGTAATTCGGCTTTATACGGAGGCGAGGATGAGTTTTCCCAATCTATTCCTGAATGAGTATCTGACGGTGACAGGCGTGTATATAGTCGTCGCAGCGTGCGAGTCCCTCTGACCGTCATCATACGCCCGTTTTTAGGCGCGCGCGCGCCGAACATAGTTGTAATGCTACGTTCGTTTTGCCATGCCAGTCTCAATGTAGTCCATACTCATGGCTGGACTCTGCAGCTGCAGCAGATTGTGCACCAACCAGCGCTGATTCCATGCTCCATATGTATGTGTCTGATGCCAGCTAGTGTTGACAACATTGATTACGAACAGTCCTTGCACTGCGATTAATTAGATATCTCAGAGCGGACGCGCAAGAACTGTGCTTCATACGACTTGTCCACCGCTGTGTCAACGTTGCAGCCACGGTTCTAAAGACGGGCCTACGGAGCAATGCAACCAAGCCGGTTAGTAGCTGTCCAGACAGTATCAGCCGCAACCGCCTGTCCCTTAGCTCTGGACGAGCTTGACGGATCTAAGCTAATATCAATACAACAGCAGCTCTGCGTATACAGAACAACTTCACCTCCCTTTTCACGACTTGGACTATTTCGCCTTTATGTATGGTGACAAGTAAATCGGTAACACCCCCTTCCGTGAAGCGTATGACGAAATTCTTCTGGACTTGAAGTCGGTACATCTGAGGTGGAAGCATGGGAAGACGGCTCAACGGCTCGCTGTTTTCCTTTCGCCTTTTCGCGGAGCATCCTGGAAGTGGACGCGACTTCCAGGCATTACAGGTAGGCCTCGTGACGGATGCTACTAAAATAGGCGGGTATATATATGCACAAGATGTGTCCAGCCACATCAGGCAACCTCCAAATAGCGCCTGGATATCTTCTGCGAGCTTGTTGGCGTCAGGCGCGCTCGCGTGGCTGAAAGTGTCTTGGTCGACATGACGATGTGAGCGTATTGAAAGGCCGGGACTTTGGGTACTTTGCAAAGTCTCCAAAGTGCCCAAATGCAAACAATGTTTCCCTGATGGGGCTTCCAGTAGCTGTGACAACACATATATGCACCGTACAGGGAAGGGGATTGAAGAAGTGGACCGTCGCTTTTTTCTGATCGTGGGAATGACCATCTAATTCGAGCTTTTATTTCTAGATTTGGGGTGCTTATGTTCAAAATTCAAATGGACAATTCTGCTAAATATGGAGGCATTTATGTCGAAAAGTAGAAGGAACACTTGTGTCCATTTTTGGACATAAGAGTGGTCCAGACATGACACTAGAGCCGAGAAAATGCTCTTGTAGTTTGCCCGCTGTCGACACGCCGTAGCGGTGAACAAGTCATTTCCAGAATGATGAATATCAACCTGTCATAAGCTTGGAGGGATTCGGCGGACACATTCATTCCTTCCTCCTGTTGCGCAGCGCGCTAACGATTCGTATCAACGCCTTGCCCATCATGTCAGAAAATATCAATTGCTTTAAAGACGAGTGCAACCGGCAGGCGAGTTAATATTTAACAGTTGTAGTAGTGGATACAAATTGATTTCGTGGTCATCTACTAGGACCGTGACACAAGTGATGTAGGTTTGGAAAAGCACCGAAAGGACCTGACATCTGCTGTGAGTAATGCTGTCCTCATTGGTAACTTTCCTTGTGCACACCTCATTTCCGACTCGATAGCTGCGTAATGCAAAACTTGTACAAATGTCAGTAATACAGAAGATTCAGGCGTCGCCCTATATCCAAGGCAAAGTTTGTATTGGGGCCCTCTCCAAAGCATCCGAATCTGACACTCAATTCGTATGAAGGAAAATGAGTTTCTGGCTAATGCTGCCATGCTAACTAATATTGATGCCGCAATTCGCCACCTGACGAAACAGGCAGGATTCTTATCGTATCCCTTGTTGCAGCCTTCTGAGCGAATTTCAATCAGCTGGATGACGTGAATCTCGAGTTGGAGACTCAGAAGCTTCAGCATATAACTCCGGATGCAGGTCATCCTAACGTTGCGGCATGGTCCAAGGCATATCCTCCCCCCCGAGCGTCTACAAAACAACTGATAGCAACATTTTGCAGGAAATTCAAGTTCGGTCAAAGGACATGTGCGCGTTATTGACATCGGTTTGTGGTGTCGGTGCGGCGATCACCTACACAACTATTTTCAGGTTTTTCGTGTTCAGTATGCAATTTCTACTCCGGGCCTCAATTTATTTTTACATCTAGCGCGGTCCGTGGCTCTGTTGGCCTCATGTCTTGGGCGTTCACTTTTTTCCTGATGGGTTTTACCCTTCCCACTGGGAGTCAGATGGCGCTTAGCTGGGCAGCGGCAATCATGCCTCCTAATACCAAATTCCCATCAAGTCTATTGACGTTCTGGGCATTCAACGCCGCAGCCACCATAGTCTGGGGAGTTTTGTGCACGGTTTTCGCCGTATTTTTTCTCCTAGCATCCCTGTACGAAATCCAATATTCTCCAGTGGCCTCAGGGGAGTCTTCCGCACTGCTCATATTCACGAACTCACCAAAATATGCATTTTGGCTTGCCGTGTCATGTATATCCATTGGTTGTCTACACATTATTGGGTTGAATTTGGTGTTAATTTGTTGTAATTCCTGGGAGAGCCTCAGAGGAATGTATTTGTTGAACTAGAGGTTCGGGTGTCGAAGTCTGTCAGTACTTTTCTCTAATCAATAGCCTGCATTTCAGTTTTTACTAATTTAACGCTGAATTTAAAGCAAGCGTAGTTAGGGAAATTGGACTGTGGCGGTTGTTTTATTATGGATAGTAAGATAGATACCTAGCTCTCGTGTTTCCCCTTAGTAGTACGTCGACACAGAATTCTTGATGGTGAATGTTAAAATTGTCACTAGGCGAGAACGAATGAGATTGCATCCCATACCTCCTTGATCCTGGCATCAGCGCGCCACCTAGAGAGTTAATGTCACATGTCCGAACGAAACTTCAACTTGTCCTGGTACGCCACAGAACCGTCATTTCCCGATTTCGGATTGAAATCATTACCGCCACCCTATCCCACCTCGGACATGTCGTCACCAATGTGTCCATGCCAGCTAGTGTTGACAACGTTAATTAAAAACGGTCCTTGCCCTGCGATTAATCAGATATCTCAGACCGTACGCGCAAGAACTGTGCTTCCTACAACTTGTCCACTCTCTGTATCGTGTCCCGCTGTGTCAACGCTGCAGCACCCATGACGCAAGTCGTCCACCAGCAGCGATGTATAATCAACGCCGTGACAACGAGCCATGTCGTTCACATCCAACATAGTTGACAAACCAAGCCGGTTAGTAGCTGTCCAGACAGTATCAGCCGCAACCGCCTGTCCCTTAGCTCTGGACGAGCTTGACGGATCTAGGCTAATATCACAACAGCAGCTCTGTGCATATACAAAACAACTTCACCTTCCTTTTCACATCTTAGATTATTTGTTTTCCTTTCGCCTGTTCGCTGAGCATCCTGGAGGTGGACGCGTTGCAAGCCATCTTCAATGTCGGCGTCCCATCAGTTCCTTGAAAGCGATCATGGTCGAGGATTGAGGGTGAGCACTACTGGGAGGGTCAGGGGACTTGGAGATGTGGAGAGCAAACTCGGGGTGCGTTCAGCTTCAGCGCTCGACTAGCGATGGAAGATTGACATCGCCCGATTCGCTTTACACTACAGGGAGAGTGCTGTCTCGCTAGCAGGGCGATCCGGGATCCAGGGTCTTTCTTGCTCCTTGGAAACTACTTGACAGGCAGGAAGGGTCTTCAGCGGCAGAGGGTGAGCTCTTTGCTCGTCAACGCGTTAACCACTTATTGCGTACTAATACTCCCCTCTGCGCATCCTCAACGCATACACGTGGCTTTCATCTGTCGCAGAAATATGAAAGAGATGGGATTCAACGCGTGACAGTCTGATAGTAGTTTGGGTCTCCAGATATGTGGTCGGCGACTTCGCATGTACCAGCGTGAATAAGGAGAATCTCTTGGATCCATTACCGGATGTCTGATAGGTGCCACGGTCTTCGAGTTCACTCTGCACGCATATAATGCAAATGTAACTCCGAGGTCCTTTCGCAAATAGCATGTTCCCTTGGCGGCGTTATCATTGTTTCACAGTTTAACTTTACGTGCTCAGTGCTCACATACGCAGAGTTCGATAGCAACGCTGTTTCCATGATGTGACAATTGAATTTGAAGTGCTGACGGGCTGCCGGAGAGTGGAATTATAGAAGGTCTTTCACTGGCACGGCGCCGAGCGCTGGGTGTGATGATTTAGTCAAGCGTGGCCACGAAGTTCGCACGCCTGTTAGGAGTAAGTGCAATGGCAATCCAGCCTTTTTCTGTAATGCTTGATCGGTAGCTCGTGTTCGCTCAGGAACCGGACTTCACGGCCTTGAATCCGGAGGACGTTCTTTTCCAAGTCGATGCATGCTTGGTGGGCTTTGAGCATGTCGAGACCTAGCAACAGGTCGACGTCTCGGCCCTAAGTCACGTCAGTCGTGCGTGTTAATCCGGACCTTGACCTAGTACGTCCAAATGAATTTCGTCAGTCGGCATTTGATGCGATTCAGATTTTCAGTTCACGCTCAAGCTTACCCCTCTGACGTTAAGGAGTTCTATTCAAGTCGCTCCATGTATCATAGTACAATGCTCGGGAAGTAAAAAAGGAGCGGAGTAAACGGATGATTCGGAGGAAACTAGCCACAGGGGGCGACGGGCAGTCACTTGTCAGTGCTCATGCATCATATTCACGCCTTTGGTATTGACAGTGACTTTGCAGATGCCCCAATACCAATACATTGGTACTACCGTTAAGGCAGGCTGCGTTGACAAGGAAGGCCCGACCCGGCGCGACTTGAGCACTAGAATGCTGCCGCTTGTGCTAGATCATGCGCTCCTGGGGCTGCCGCCTCCAACCCTCTGCTCCAGCAGCAGCAGTTACATTAGTCATCCCCACCTGTTGATGCTGCTGAGTTAGGGACTTGGTGACTTATATTTGCGGCGAGGCGGTTCTAGAATAAGAAGAGGCTGGTATACATATATCCACTTGTAATGAGCATTTTAGCTATCTTACGATAGGATACTATCAAAGAGTCTTCTACCGTAAAATCGCGTGCAGAATTCGTTCGACTTCATTGAAGCCTAATGCGTTTATGCAAAATCACTGTCAATACCGAAAATGCGAATACCATGCACGAACACTGACATTGAATGGTTGCCCGTCACCCTCACTCTCACTTTCACTTTCATTTTCGCACCCCTGGCCTGCAATGTTGCCACTTTCCTCGTCATCTGTTCACTCCGCTCCTTTTTTATATACTTCAGTGAAGGTACATTGCCATCGCATAAAGAGATTTACCCAGCTCCCACCCATGAGCAGCCCCAATGACGATAAAATCCTTCGTCGTTCGCGGAAAAATTGACAATGTAGTCGTCTCTACGGCGAGCCGCCGGGAAGCGATACAGTACATGCTGAATTGTTTCGCCCTTCCTCGTTGAATTGTCAGGGAACTGTGAAATTGATATCAAAATGGGAGAGGTAACTTACCTATTCCACTGCCAAAGTATGAAAGGTACGCGAAACATCCTGCTACTCTGCGCACTGCGGCGGCCTAGGGTAAACAAAGCTCATTCTAGGAACCGAAGTATAAGCCTGGGCGGAGGCAACGGTGTAGGGCGATGATTAAGGGTCCAGGGTCAAATAGAGCGATCTCTAGTCCGTTTTCCGATGGGAAGTTCAGGTGCAGCACTCCGATGTTCATTGTGAAAATTTGGATTCTTTTTTTTTTTTTTTTTTTGAATAGAAGGAGTGTATTGCCACACACACTACATAGGTACACTGGGAAAAAAGCCAACACTACTAGAGCGAGGAAAAAGAACCCGTAAGATATACTTATACTAAACACGTCATCGGCATAGGGCCGCATATGGTGGTCCGATAGTCCAACCCCAAACATGACAGTGTAGGGATCGGATCGTTGATCCTTGGAAGGAGAAGGGGCCTATCGATATGAGTCGAGGCCATCGTAACGAGCGGCGAAACGGGCGGCGTGTTTGTTTTCATGACGTTGATCGCGCGTCTGGCGGACTTGCTTCAATCGTTTAGCTTGCAGAATTGCAAGCGCTTTGTCGTCAAATCTGGCGGTGAAGAAGGGGCAATCCCGCGAGATAGCGGGATGTTGCCCACGGAAAATTTGGATTCACGGGCGAGCGACGCTTGCCATCGAGGATGGATAGTTTGACAAATAGTCACAAATAAATTATAACCTGAAACCCACATTGTCACCGTCGTTTTTCGTGACAAGCCTCCTATTACCACGCTTGACCTCAGATTCGCCTCTCCAACCCCAGAAGATGAATACATCCAGCTACCCAGGCTTTACTGAATCTATTCTATTGAAAGTTTTCTTTTAGTCTTTATATATATTATCTGACTATAATACTGCATGGTTATCAGTGTCTATCTCTGTGACCATTCTAGGAGGATTGTGGATGAATGTGTAACAATGTGCAGAAAGCCTGAGGATCACTTATTGGAATGATGCACAATGGGATGTAAATGGTATACATTATAAAGTGAGTGGTTTCAGACTTTCAGTGCTATGTATGTCTCTGCAAATAGGTCAATTGACACTAGAATTGTTACAATGTAGATATGCTGGCATCGTGGGCTGCGGGTCATACTATGCCATGTAATTGACCCAAACCATCCTGTGAATGTGATAGATGATGAGCTTCTGCCATATGCGCTCGCTGTAGGCCTGCCCCAGCTCAAAGGACTAGTAAAAGTATTGTGTGCGTTCTACATGTCACTTTTGGATCCATCATCCTCTAACTCAGTCATCATGAAGCAACTTCAAAAGAATACAGGGACCTCCATCGGCCCAACTTAAGGGTGCCACCTCATAATGGTATATTTACTACAATGTGGAGGTCGATTTGGCAGGGACTCCGACATCTAGCAAAAGAGTCACCACCTCAGCCGGTGGAGACATCTGATCGGCCACCTACATATAAGGAAGTGGTGGGCAACACCTGAAAATCGAGTTCCATGGGCACATGATCTTCTTTTCTTATATGTTTGTTTTTAACTCCTAATTACCTCCTTGCAAAAGTGTCGTGATGGATATGATGTTGTTATAAGCCACCCGTCTTTACCAACCCTAGCCTGGCACCTTCTAATAACCCATGACATTCATGTTGGGATATACAATCCCGACATATGTATATGGACCTTGGGAGATACGACGAGCTTCAACAGCTCGTGATGCGTGGTTTGATGCGTATACCTAATCGGTATACTTTTGATGGGATCTCGCTATTATTAGTTATTAATTATACAGTATTTGGACGCGTTGCACAGCCAACATCTACGCGGAAGGCATTAGCATTAACACGTTACACGACACTGGTCGAATAAAAATTTGGTTCACAATCAACTATTCAAAGAAACCGAGGCCGAGCCTATTGTACAAAGTTCAAATACAAATTCAACAGGAAGACGCTCGTCGAACATGGAAGGGTAATCGACAGCCCGTGTATGAAATTCTGCCGTGAGAACGAATGCATCCTTATCGGGAAGGTCGGGAGCCGGTCCGGAAACCGGTCTCTATACGGACTCTCCGTCGCTCAACCTGACCTTCATGCGCTACTCAATCCGCGATCTAGATTTGCGCTCAGAATTGGGAACATATGCAGACAGAACCTGGAAGATGCCCAAGACACGTCTATACCGAACTAGCAAGATTAGAGCCCAATACTTGGATGCTGCGAGGAAAACGGCAACACTGCAGCCAACTTTTCATTCGAATCCATAAACACCGACTTGGACGCTTGCGCGAGCCATTATGTGCATATCGTCGCTCTTGATTGAGTTCGCCACCATGCACACAATATTGTGGCTCAACCATCAGCAACGATACTGGAGTTTTACGAAGCATATGCTCATACAAAGTCAAAGAATGTCCACGACGCCGGCCGCAGGGGTAGTAGACGCACTTGATCCAGATGCGACGAGCAAGAGTGAGCTTCAGATGATGCGGTGAGTGCCACTGAAAAAAAATCAAGGATGTTTTCTAATTTATGCGCGTAGAGCTACAAGAGGAGCCTGCAATTCATATATGCGCATATACGCGCTGGCCGTCTCGAAGGGGCCATCGAACTTTGTAGACGCGCCCATCAGCCATGGAGAGCCGCCAGCATACGGGGTCTGTTTTTGTTTAGATGGAATGTACGTGTTCTTTTCCTTGTTTATTGTCCGGTCCTGCAGGAATGCAGGAATTATAAATTCCCTATCCTGCTTTTCGCCTTGCCCTCGCTTCTAGACACGAGCTGACTTGAATGGCAGTCACAGGTCCTACAGACGCGACGGAAAACGAAGACGAAGCCATGAACAACCACGTCTGGTCCGGAAACAGACACCGAAAACTATGGAAATCGATGTGCACCCGCGCCGCCCTCAATGTACGTCCGAGTCCACCCTTTCTATCCACCAACTCAGACCCTAACCTAACCCTCAGTCAAACCTACCAAACCTCTCTACGCCGCCCCCTGCTCCGATTCACCTCAAACATTCCCCATCCTCCGATCCGCCTGTAAAACATGGGAAGACCATCTACGCTCTTCCAAACTACTTCTGCTTCGTCTGGTCCTCCGGCTGAGCATAATATGGAGTTGGAAAAGTGAAAGACTTGACATATTCGCGGGCGGACTCAATGACGGGGTGTACGGTCCTGGAATGGAGGAATACGTTCCAGTTTATCATTTTTTCTGCACATTTGAGTTTGTACCTTGGGTTGCTTGATGTTTCGGTGCCCGTCGGGGCTGTGCAGACCGCATATTAGGATGCTAGAGGTATGTGGTTTTGTGTCGAGTATGGGACGGTGATCTGAAAGTAGTGGTGCAGGATGCAGGTGAACGGCATTTGATCGCATTGTACGCTGGTGCATTGGGCGAGAACGCCGCGAGCGGTATGCGCTGTTCCTCGTCTCATTCAGGTTGGAAGCGGGTATCGGTGAGTTGCATTCGTTTATTTTAAGTAATATATTGACATTTTCGTAGATGAAGGTATGAGAATCGATGGAGGAGACTCGATCGAAGAACGGAAACGAGAGTTGCTGCGAGCGCGCGAACGTGGATTGGATGTATTGTGGTCGTTGCTGCGGAACGGTCTGTGGATAAGGCTTTCGAGGTTTGTTCCTTTTCCTGTTGTCTTTTCAAAGTCTTATTCTCCCCAGCTCCAACAATATCTCTAACTTGCGATAGCCTCTGGTCGCCTCAAGCTCGCACAAAGCGTGTTAGACATGCTCCCCGCCAAGCTTGCCAGTATATCCGAACCTGAAGAGCAAGCTAGCGGTCACCCTATATGCCCGGGAATTACACAATCCCCAAGCTGAGGAGTAAGTGCAATCCAGCCTTTTTCTGTAATATCTTTTCTCAACACAGATTATAAACAGGCTTGTCGATTATGATGGCTAAATCCTCAGTTTCAAACGCTTGTATATCCATCTGACTGTTAATCCGGACCTTGACCTAGTACGTCTAGATGAATTTTGTCAGTCGGCATTTGATGCGATTCAGATTTTCAGTTCACGCTCAAGCTTACCCCTCTGACGTTAAGGAGTTCTATTCAAGTCGCTCCATGTATCATAGTACAATGCTCGGGAAGTAAAAAAGGAGCGGAGTGAACGGATGATGAGGAAACTAGCCACAGGGGGCGACGGGCCGTCACTTGTCAGTGCTCATGCATCATAATTCACGCCTTTGGTATTGACAGTGACTTTGCAGATGCCCCAATACCAACACATTGGTACTACTGTTAAGGCAGGCTGCGTTGGCAGGGAAGTTGAACGAAATCTGAGCGTGATTTCACGATAGTTGCTTTGTGAAGCCTCTAAGATCTTTGAAGAAATTGACTCTTCATAAGCACAATATACTTGGGGCTCTGACCGCTCCTGGATTGAAGAATTTATGCGTTGACTTTGTGGGAAGAGATGAACGAAGCCTAACCATCCCATGTTTTATTCATTGATCTTCTTGTCAACTAAAGCACCTCTCACTCTGGTATTGGCAGGTGTGGGCCACCAAGTGGCAGATCCGAGGCCGTTTTTTATTATTTAAAAAAGGCCGGTAGAATCAATGATAAATAGATAATAGGTTTAGTACACAGAAAAGCAGCTAGTTATAGATGAAATTAGCACTTCTTGATCCATCAACCAAAGTGTGCAGTAGTAGGACATTGTCGCCTGCTATAGCTAGTCATAACATCTTGACGAAACAATCAAAGCGCGTGCTGTGGACCTGTGGTGGGATTTGTTTGTTTGTTCAAGCTTGCCAAGTCGCGGCTCGGCAATTGCCGTTGTCTTAGAATCGCGTTACAGAATCCCTGCCAGTCTGGGGTTATACTTGGCAAGTATGGGCCGCCACTTCGTGCGGCAGGTCCGAGGCCTTTTTTTAGGGACATTTGGCATAAATTGCTACTGTAGTAGCCTTCCTTCTACAAACAGATAAATTATTGTCTAATAGATTATTCAGTTTGTTCCTGTTTCAAGGCCATCATGATACCAAACCATTTCAATGTCATCAATTGTAATGTGAAATGCATGATTCAACATTAACTCAGGGGAGTTAGAAACATTAAGAGCAATGAATGGAAGAGGAAAGGCAAATTTCTGTACCCTAGTAGTAAGGGTGAGGCCAATTTCTTTTTTTAGAAAGGCCTGTATGCATTCATGTCCAAGAAGCACAATGCATGAATTAGACTTGTCAAAATATTGCTGGTCAGAGTTTGAAGCAGCACCATGGTTCATAAAAATGAGCATATGACATAACATCCTCAAGTTGACCTAACTAAAATCTCCTCTGATCATGCCCACCCCAGTTCAAACCTTGACATAAATAACCACCAAGGCATCCTTACCCCTACATGTATTTAATGGTTCATCAAAATTTAGAATTGTACCTTCATATAATAAAGATTGTTGAGTGGCTATACCATCATGGAACCATATCATGCCATTGTTATGTATAACTCTTGCTGTAAAATGTGAATGTCCATAATAAACTATTCCCCGTAGTTCATATACAAATTCTTCATTGTTAATATGTATGCAGAAGGTCTGATCAATTTGAAGCTGCTTCTTTGACAAATCAACAGCTATAAATGGCAATGGAAGAAGAAATTGATGAGTGATTTCCACCTTCTCTAGGCAGGAGGAGCAAGTTAAATTAGATTCATCTTTCAATTCTTGCATCCAACCTGCAACAGATGTACACTTTGTTGACCCTATTGCAAGCAGACAGCAGCTATTGTTGGTTCTTCTAGTAGTCAAAATGTGGCCATTCTTGCATATAAAATCATTTTGTATTGCAGTAGTTGGCATTGTCAGAAGGTATTCAATAAGTATTGAAACTGAAGTAAACTGTCCCCATCTGAAATGAGAAGGAGCAAGTTGATGCAAATATCGTCTGGTATCATCTCTTGTAGACTCCAGAGTTTTGGCTCCAGAGGCATGCTTCACAAAGTTTAAGGCCAAATTTTCCAATATATCATTCAAGTTTCTGAATATCTCAGAGTAGGCATTCTTATTGCTGGACCAAATTGAATGCATTATGCATTGAACAGCATCATAGGCACAACTATTTTGATGCCAAACAGTTCCTGTAGGAATTAAAGACTGTACATCCATGTTCATGCTATCAGCATGACTTTGAACTTTTGTATTTGTCTTGTTTATCTTTGTTCTATGTTCTTTTTCTGGTGTGATCTCCTTCCTCTTACTGCTTTTGAGTGGAGTCACAGGTATTTCTTTTGACATTACAGTCTTAGGTATTGAACTAGTTATAGTCTCTTTTGTCACAACCATCCATGGCAAGTCATCTGCAATTGGATCAAGCATAGGATCTTTTTTGCTCCACTTAATGGATGGATGCACTGCACTTGGTACATAAGCCATCCCTTTATGCAGTCTGAATGTGTGTATCAGAGCATTGCGCCTATCTCCATTCACTGAACTTGGTAGCTTGCCTAAATAGTGCATTTTTGTTATTTCATCAAGCAATTCAAGATCACGAAATTCTTGTCTCAATGCACCTGAAGCTTTTCCTGTTATTTTTTTGGGATCAAATCCCTGTAGAATGACTGTACCTTCAGCTGTAGAACTGCGGGAAAGAGCAGTATAATATGCTTGGTGAGATCTGCAGTTGTTTATGTCAACTGGATTGTATGGTCTTGTCTTTCCTTGGGAAGCAAAGTCAGTCATAGCAAAGTTTGGTAAAACTTCAACTTGAGATCTAGAAATGGATACTTGGCTACCATCTGGTAATTTACAAGTTATGAATACAGTAGATCTTGTTAAAGGTACAACATTCTCAGGGAGCCCCTCTATCTGCACAGTCTTTGGTGGTGATTTCAGTTTCACAAACAAAACTTCTAACATCTGTTGGTTAAGTTGACCCACTGTGGATTGCCAGCCAACAACATTAGCTTCCTGACCATTTGTAATGCATAACTCGGTAGCTACATTGCATTTGATCATGATAGGGAGACCTAAGCAAATTGATAGCTTACCAGGAACAGGTTTATCAGCACTTGAATGTGGTAAGCTCCATAACATTTTTTGTTGTGCAGCACTAAGTTTAACCAACCTTTTCTTTGGTTTCCCTTGTCTTTTGTTTTTTTCAAGTTCATCTGATTGCTTCAAGTTATCTTCTGAGTAAAAATCAACAAGTTGCAGTCCAGTATGTTGTGCATATGCTTGACAACCCAACCTGTTTATTTCATCCTTTTGTGCATTTTTTGCTGTTATTATTGATACAAATTTAAATTGTTCATCAGTTATGGAACATCTGCCTGATACTTGAGAAGTGATGAGTGACCTGAGGAATTGTATATCAGCAAGAGTGCAATCCTTATACCTCATATTGTTTAAGGCTGTGCGCAATTTATCATCATCCTTGGATTGAGTCTTTTGCCTCATATTCTGCCTAAGGATGACTACTGTAGTAACTTGGTGCCACAATGCTCTACCCATTGCACTCTCTTGTGCCTTTTTTGAAGTTCCAAATAATCCAACAGTCCTGCTATATAATGACACACTTTCACTCCCAACAGGAGGAGGCAGCTGAGCAAAATCACCAGCAAAAAGCATATTTAGTCCTCCAAATGGAAAAGTAGGTTCATTCATTACTTTGCACAACTGAGAACTTATTTTATACATGTCATGGCAAGATAGCATTGAAACTTCATCCATGAAGATATAATCTACTCCTAGTAACCTTGATCGAACCTGTGCCAATGTCTTAGTAGCTTGTGCATCACTACTCATATCATTTATTCCAAGGACAGAATGATAGGTTGATCCTGATAGCAATGCAGCTGCAGTTCCAGTTGGAGCCACTATTGTGAATCTATATGCTTCATTTCTACTTTGAAAAAAGCTTGAAACTGCCTTGAGTACTTGTGATTTTCCTGTACCACCCATGCCACCTATATACATCTTCAATGGCTCTGAATTTGGCAAGACAACATGATTTGCTATGATCCTGAAAGCCCTCTCTTGTTCTTCATTGAGACAGTACTGCTTGCATATGATATCCATTGAATTATTATGCTCTGTTGTATGGAATTTTTTTTCTAGGTAAGCTTTGTCAATCACTTTCACAACATTTGGTGTGAAGGATTGAGTCACCGCATTCTTGCCTTGGAACTTTGTTTGCAATTTACTTTCAAGGACTCTTTGCTTCTGATCTTGTACCTTTGCTTTCCATGTTGAAACAGGTAAATGGCAGGATGAATTGACTTCAATAATATCAGTACAAGGTGTAACATTGAGTGTTTCATCCAACCATCCAGTTCTTTGCAAGATATCTCTAATTTCACCCGCTTCTTTTTGTCGATTCAATTCAGATTTGCATAGTTTCTGAACATCAGGTTCCTTAAATAGGTCTTCACTATTCGGATCAACATATGGATCATGAACAGAGTCAATTTCATTATCTATCTCAATTCCATCAAAGCAATTGATAGGCCACTCATTGGAGGCAGAACCTGCTTTCATTTGAGCACGAAAATCATCACGAGCATCAAAACATTCATACTTTATGTTGAAGTTTCTGATGAGTTGTTTCTCCCTTTTTGTGAACTCATGCTCATTGAATGTTTCATCCCATGACTTTTCCTCCATCTTTAAATCTAAGCCAGATCTCCAAGGTTTGAACAGTGCCAACATAGTAAGGCAGTAGAATTCTCTGTCACCCTGATCAGATCTGGGAAGGATGCGTCCTATGAAATTAACAACAGCAGTGGGCTTCAAGGGCTTTAGATAGGTTATATGTGTTTCATAAAGGGGATGTTCCTTCTGAAACCTATATATATGTTTTAGGACCTTATCTGGCTTGACATCCTTCTCTAAAATTTCATTATCATCATGATCCCCATCCACTTGCCTCTCATTATTTGTCAGTTCAGGATCACTGTTGCATGCATCATCAGAACTGTCATTGCTGTCACTGTTTTCCATTTTATTTTCCTCAGTAGGATCCATCTCATCAGCAGGCACAGTCTTGCCACTATCTTTTTGGTACTTTCTGCGTTCACACTGCAATACCCATTGATACAAGTTCATATGTCTAAGCTCTGATGGCCGATAAATGTAGTCATATACAGGAGATATGCCCACAATTCTTTTTCTTGTCAGGATTAAAGTAACCTTTTCTGTATTTGTAGAGTGGTCAACCTGCTCCCATGCTTTTTGGGCCTCAAGCACAAACCTGTGCCAGTAAAATGGGATGAATGTGTGATTAGTATAATGATCTGGATTGCCCAGAAGGTACATGCAAACCATTGGTGCACCCATTTCTGTTTTTGTTGACAAAGTATTCACAATCTTATTTATGAGCTTCCTTGCCTTCTCTTTTTCAGACAAAGAGCTAGCTATTATATCATAATGCTTGTCAAACACACTCCTCACTGCATCAAATATAACATGAGTTTTGAGACCAGTCTTGGTAATGTAATCTGATACATATATGATAACAGCTTTCAAAGCTGTTCCTGACCACAAGCAAGTCACATCTGTATTGCAGCGCATAACATAGGTAAGAATCGGAGTAAAGAAATTAATCCATGCTTCATGTTTCTTGATGTTCAATGCTCCTGTTTCAGGATCTACTTCTGTGCATTCAAAAGTTGAACGTGGAAATCTTGCCTTGCATTTGCCATATTTGTTATCTTTACACGATACATATCTCTTGCTTGCAGAACCATCTTTGTTGGCACCTCTTTCACAATTATGTATATTAGATTTACTTACAAGATCATCAACTTCATTCTCAAAATAATTCCACCATTTGTTCATGTCATCACATTTATTACAGGTTTCCTTCTGACTATGCTTAGAGTCACACAGAGGGGGTGGTGGCTGAGGCAATCTTTCAGTGGGATCTTTGTATGATTCTTGCTTGGAGCATTTAGTAACATTGGCAAGAACTTCTTCTTGTGTTCCTGTCATAAACTCTCCAATATGGCAGCTTTCAAGCCAGTCTATTAAGCGTTTTTGCCAATTGGAGCTTTTATCCAAGATTCTTTCTCTCATTTCCTGTGGTGTCAGGTTCCCAAGTAGCCATATAAGCATATGCAAATGTAGTGTCAATCTTCCTTGCTGTTCAACAGTACCATAGTAAGCTTTTGCAACTCCATATAGACCTGCATCTTTTGCATCAATTCCTAAGATCTCAGAGATAAACAACTTGACCATGAAGTCAAAAAAGCGAGCACCTGCAACAGGATTCCTGCATATTAACCTCATACGTTCATCATATGGTAATATTTCTACTTCAAATTTTTCATTCTTGTCAGCAAAGTATATACAAAGTGGATGCTTAACATCAGCAGGTGAGATTGTTATGTACCAAAAAGGTGCACCTCTGTGATATATCAGAGACCAAATTTCATTGCGCATCCATTTTTTACTGGTATTTGAACCTTTTACTGGTCCAGCTACATAGTCAAGATCTCTGATTAGCTTGAAACATTTTTGCTCCTCTTCTGTTTCAGGCTTCACAACTTCATCTTTACTCATGCGGTCCACTAACAATTTCAGAACACTACTGTCAAGAGTCAGTATCCGTTGCTTGATATCATCAAATGCTTTTTTGTCAGCCAATAAGTAACTTTGAGTGGATGCAGTTTTGATTTGCTCATGACTGAATGCTATGAAAGGAAAATCTTGATCAGTTTGAAATCTTTTATCATGGTACATTAAAAGCCATTTCTTATGCTCTTTATCTGACAATCCTTTAATAGTTCCTACACCACCAAGACCATATGGAAATAGCCAAGGAAACATTTGTGGATATAGGTGTGGATTATGCCAAATAGATTCAGGTTCAGCATTATGGCCTATTGCTAAGAATTTACCTTGTGAGTTTAAATGTTGCAATGCCTTCACCTTCACAGCATTAGTTGACATGATATTGAGTCCTTCACCTGTAAGACCATGAACAGTGAAAGCACATTCTCCATCTGCAGTACCATCTTCATCTTCCATATCATGCACACTGGTACCTTCAGGTGTTTTATTGTGCATCATTTGTTTATATTCAACACTTACAGGTGGCATATCCTCTGAATAGTCATGAAGATTTTCTTCTGATATTGTGATATCTTCATAATCAACATGATTCAAAATTAGCCAGTTTAGAGCATTTTTCACATGATTGCGCCTCACAAGAAAAGGTGTTCTTTTGAAATCATTTGGTGTAGGCTTACAAGGACCAGTAAACATGATAGCAAGGACTTCCTCTATGTCTGCTTTGGGAGGTGGAAGAATGTTATACACTTTAGGTAATGGTTGCTGATATGAAATGGCATGTGCTTTCATTTTTCTCATCCCTGATGCAACTCTTATTGAGCAGCAACTATGTCGTACTTTGGCCACTAGCATTTTTTCCACATATCGCAAGCCTGAGAGCACCTCTGGCACTTGCCCTAACCATAAGCCTCTTGCCAATGCTAACATAGGTACCTTCCCTGAGCGTATTGAAGCATGACAGGAATTGCATATCTGTCGACATGCATGATCTATGGCTTGTGGGTACTCATGTATTTTATCAGAGGTCTTGTTCCTTTCTTGTCTGGTAAAACCTGGTGCTTCCAATATGTGCAGGTGTTTTTTTACAGCTGAAAGTCTGCTAAGAGATGAAACAGGAACAAGCTGTCCACAAACTGCACAGCCTGCTTCCTCAAACAAATTTGTTTTAAATTTTGTACAAGCTGCATTAAGGATTCTGTGGGAAAGATTTTTATCAATTGGAGGAGGTGGGAAAATAGAAGCAAGATCACAAACATCAAATTCTGTATCAAGTTGGTTAGAATCTAGTCGGTTATCAAGTTGGTTAGAATCTGTGTCATTTCTGTTAGAGCGGTATTTAGCAACTCTTTGTCGGGTTTGTTCACGAATTAGATGTTTTTCCTCCATAGTCTTTTTAGACAGGCTATGCTGCATCCACATTCGTTTGTACTCATTGGTTGAAGGCTGTGCAGAAATGATGGTGACATGTGTATTACATATACTGCAATCCAAGTGATCTTCAAACAATAATTTCAATTTTTTATGTGATGACTGTGACCCTGGTTCTATGCCATGCATTTTTGCTAGCTGTCGGGCTCGCGCAAGTGGCACAAAAGCAACAAGCTTATACATTGGCAGCTTCACTTGCAGGTAACATGGTGCCAAATATTCCTTAGTAATGTTTGTACTATCAACATACTCAATGAAACAAAACTTCATCAGCTCAATGTCAGGGTATTTTAGAGCTGTACTGTCACATATAAAGTCAGCGATAACACTATATTCCATAGTTTGGGTTTTGTGACCACCTATTTTTGCATCCACTGCATTCAAGTATATGGACATTTGTGGTGACAGACAAGGAATTGCTGTACAAAAAGCAATTGCAATCAAAGCACCAATCATAAGCAAGACACCAATAAGGCAGATTGCAATGTTCAAACAATCACCGAAACTGTTGGCTATATTATAAGTAGCTGATTGCAAACAATGCACAGGCAAAGATGTTGTGCACTCAAATGAGGCATACAGGTTCATAGTTTCAGCTACAACATGAGCCATTAATTGCAACCATCGCATATGTACACCAAGAGGCAAATATAATCCACACTCAAAAGAGGCAAAAGTATGCATTATCCGGAGGAACAACACAAACATGCATAATACCATGAAGCATGTGCAACTATAAATCATTTGAAAGCAGAAAGGCAGCAAGAGTAGCGCACCAATAACGATCGCACAGAAATAAGTTGTAATTATCGTGGGTATATATTGCCAATCTCCCCTCCTTGAAATGGTCATAGCGAACACAACTAGAGCATGCGCACATAATACTGCAGTGCAAACATTTCCGTAAATTATTTGTAAGCAGAAAAATTGCAAAGGCGACGCACGAGTACCAATTTTACGGCAACAAGATATAATTGCTGCACATATCTGCCAATCTCGCTTCATGCAAATGGTGTCGTGGATCTCACCAAACATAATTGTAGCAACGCGAGAGCAAAGAAGGTGGAGTACAGAGGGTCGTTGTGTGCGACAGAACTGGCATAAGTTACACCCGAAATCATTGAATGTTAACGAAAGTAAAACAAAACAACTTACGAGCAGCAACAGCAAAGCCAGAAATATAGCACATAAAGTACAGGTTGACACCGAGCGCAGTAGGCTTGTCGCAAACGATACCAGTAATGGAGATGCAAATAACAGCTGAGCGAACATCGGTGTAATCTATCAAAGCAATCATTTAGAATAGTGTGAAAACCCTTTGAACTGAAACTTACAGGCAAATCAATCCAGGTAACTTCAAAGTGCGGGAGAACGCAGTATACGATGGTAGAAATTGGGTAGAACGATGCAGATATTCGCACAGGCTTGTGATTACATAAGACATGCCCGCATGGCATTTATGCAAAACTATTCAACACACTGTATTTAGTATATGATATCATCGTCGTTATATGTCATAGCAATCGCTTCGGTTTTACTTATAAGCCCAGCTTGATAATCGATCCAAGTCTTCGGCAAGCGATTTGGAGTTGCAATCGCTAATCCCCGTTGTATATAATCTGGGTTAGGGTCGTTGGGATCACAAAGCGGTAAACTGGTGCCATGAAAGTCAACTGGCATGAAAGCGATAAGTGTATTCGCTTCGTTCGCAACACGTGCGCCGTATTCAGCGAGATAGAATGCACCGCCATACGAATCATCGCAGGTTCGTGCAGTAGTCCAAGACAAGAGCCATTTGTGTGGCTGGTATTCGTGATGTATAGCGCTTCGGAGTACGCATAAGTTACGCAGGCACAATGAACAAAAAACAGACACACCGAGCATAGTTTTGTGATACGACACCTGCAGGTGGTGCGAGGCGTGCATCAGTGAATTCAAACTCCAAGTCGCCCGCGATGATTACATATTTTCCGTCGAGGTTGCCAGTGCGCGACTTGCTGTCCATAGGGTAGATACCAGTCATCTCCATGAAGTTGTCGATGTCTTCGATGACAGGGTCGGGCAACCAAAAGCGGCATAAATTCCAAAACAAGGCAAATGCTGCACTGACATTGGTGTCTAGCTCACTAGAAACTTCGGGATCTGCATTCCTTGGAAGATTACGGACCCAATCGAATGCGGGCGCACTGCGGGACCCTGCGGAAAAACCGACCTGGACCATAGTTCCAGGATCGTCAAGCTACAAAAGCTAGCATATCAGAAATGGATAGTATACGGGTCGCAGAACAACATACACGTGTCGGCAATCTATAACCAACCGTTTCCTGGACAGTGTAATCGACCCAAGCAAGGGGATCGGGCAGGCGAGCAAAGTTCCGTAGGACGATGCATACGAGCAGACGTGTAGCAGCATCGTAAATATATGCATCTTGCCCAGGCAGCACATTTACTGCTAGGCGGGTGTAATCTATAATATGCATCGGATGCCAGCCAGTACGCTTATCGTGCAGACGTCCACGCTGCAATTCGTATTCCCAAGAAGTGTAGATACGTTGTGAGTCAGCGACCCAATGGGCACGTGGGGGATATGGGTCGTGCAGCCTGGATATGTAGACATGTGCTGCAGATGTGGAACGGGCAGCCTGGCGCGCGGCGCTGTAACGAGCCGATTCCGGCTACGTTGGAACCGATCTCTGAAACCTTCCGAAGCTTCCCGAAGCACTCCGAGCCTATACTCGACCCCGGAGGATGATCGTTTGTGTTCGGACGCATGCACAGGCCTCGGACTTGGTGCAGGATTCATCACATGGTCACCTCGTGCCTCCGTAGTATATATACCATTGTGTACGTAGTTGTAGTTAGCGAATTATCACCCCATTACTGCTCCGAGTTCGATTCCTTTCGTTCCCTTCGTTCCTCGGTGCTTCGGACACCTTCCACTCGTTCACCTTCACATTCGGCACCCTCTCTGCCTCTGAGGCACCCCCAGGACTGACCTCCGAAGCCCCTTTGGCCGAACGCATTTCCGCATCGGCCTTCTTCTGATCGTTTCAACTGGAGCCCACCGCGAGGGGCTCTTAGGTCAGTCCGTCGGTCATTCCTTTCACCCAACTGCTGCACAGAAAGCATCGGACAAGTTCTGGTGTCACTTGGAATCTGCTCCGAGCCACTCCAAGCACTCTGCCGGCCCTCCCATAGCTCAGAGACCATACCCCGCCGACCTTTCTTCAATTATACCCTCCCCGCTCTTTACACTGCAGTAGCCTTCACCATTCGGCCCCACAGCACCAGCACAGCAGCAGCCGAACAACGCCCACACGTTCCACTACTCCCGATCCAGCTCCGATCGATCAATAGCTTTCGTCCCTGAAGCCCCTTGCTTAATTCACCTCGCTTTCCATCAGAACAGCTCGCTTCGCTTTGGCCTGCCAGTAACATCATGACCGAACCAAGCCGCCGCATGCCCATCCGAACGAACAAGGAGGCACCCTGCTTCCGAGGCACTGCTGCTGGCCTTGAGAGATACCTCGAAGATATCGAGATGATCTGTGAGGATAGACAACGCTCCGGAGATGCTGAACTGATCAAATGGGCCGTCTACTACACCGATGAGAAATCTTCCGAGATCTGGAGAGCTGCTCGGGACACCCTATCGGATCCGAAAACCTGGGATGCATTTAAGAAAGCGATTTCCGAGATCTACCCCGAGGCACAGCCCGATCGCCGCCACACTATTGCAGCACTACACGCCATTTCCGACCGCTTCTCAGCGCAAAATGTCACATCTGAGACAGCCCTTGCTGAGTATCACAGGGAATTTTCCGGAACAGCTCAATACCTCATCGGAAAGCGCCGCATGACACGCCGTGAGGCAAGCATCATGTACATGTCCGCATTCCCTCCGGATCTCCGACCCGATATCACTACTCGGCTCACAATCAAGTACCCGGATGTCCACCCCGATGACGGCTATGATCTAAAGGACATGAATAGTGCCGCGCAATTCATTATCAGTTCAAGGTCTGCTATAGCCTTGCTCGCCATGACCACCCCACGAGTTCCGACGCTTCCGACACCTTCAATGCCTATCCCTACTTCCCCTCCGAGCACTGCCTTCGCTCCGAGCACAGCTTCCACCCATCTCCTTAGCGGATGCATTTTCTGCGGAGATATCAATCATCGGACGGCCTGCTGCCATATCAGGGATGAATACGCAAGGCAAGGGAAGATAAAAATAGTTAATGGACGGATTCAATTTTTGGACGGCAACGAACCGAATGCATTCCAATACCGCCACTTCGGACAATGGTTCAAAGAACGCATCGATGTATGGCTGCTGAGGTACACACAGCCGACCGCTCCGAAGCCATTTGTGTCCTCCAACTACTTCCTGGAAGCTCTAGACCACTCCGGAACGCATACCGCCGAGCCTGTCAATACTGAAGAACTGCAAAACGTACATACGACTCCGACGCACATACACATTAGCACCACGATCCCTAATCAATCCACGCTCCCTAATACCACCCCCTCCGAACCCTCTGAACCCTCCAGACCCTCCGACGCTCCTACCACTACAACGCATGATACCACCGAGACCTCCGAGGCTTCTGATGACCCCACCACTGCTACGCCAATTTCTGCCACCCCGGAAACCCTCGGCGACCCCATCGCCGAAGTCTTTATCATTTCCGAGCCATCTGGCATCCCAACAGCTGCCATTCCGAGACCTGATTCCGCCGAAATTCCAACTGCCGCCTTGACCGCCTGCACGATCGAAGAAAGCGAGACGAGAAGAACCCACCCACCACTTCCCTTCTACTTTCTATCACCATCCGACCTCTCTGACCTGACCAGGAGGTCAGTATTAAAAGTACCCAGGAGGTGTAACGAGCCGATTCCGGCTACGTTGGAACCGATCTCCGAAACCTTCCGAAGCTTCCCGAAGCACTCCGAGCCTATACTCGACCCCGGAGGATGATCGTTTGTGTTCGGACGCATGCACAGGCCTCGGACTTGGTGCAGGATTCATCACATGGTCACCTCGTGCCTCCGTAGTATATATACCATTGTGTACGTAGTTGTAGTTAGCGAATTATCACCCCATTACTGCTCCGAGTTCGATTCCTTTCGTTCCCTTCGTTCCTCGGTGCTTCGGACACCTTCCACTCGTTCACCTTCACATTCGGCACCCTCTCTGCCTCTGAGGCACCCCCAGGACTGACCTCCGAAGCCCCTTTGGCCGAACGCATTTCCGCATCGGCCTTCTTCTGATCGTTTCAGCGCGCTTCGCTGATTTCCAGTTAAGACCGAGAATATACACGATGTGCTTGTGCATTTTTGCACGTTGTGTTCGGCGTGATAATCGCTCTTTGTTGGCACACTTAAGAGCAGAGCCAATAAGATGCTGGTACCGGTCGCGACTGCAAAAGGATATGAAGTCCGAGAAGAGATCATGGCAAACGGGAGGATGTGTGGCGGAAGCACGAGAAAGTCGCTCTTTGAGCACAGCATTGAAGGTTGCTATGTCTTCTGAAGATACAGCATAGGCCAGCAGCGTACAAAAAGCAGCGTCGTTCGAGAGAGATGGCACGATAGCGGCAAATAAATTTTCCATGTTGTGTGTGACAGGTGACATGTGACAAAAACAGAAGTTGTGTCGGAAATGGAACAAACAAGCATGGACAGTTTGCGCTGGACCCCATTGCCTTGGCCACCGCCGGGTGAGTGCCGGGACAAACCAGCTGCGCTGTGCAGCAAGGAATCAAAATCATAGTCGTTTTAGCAGTTTGCACTGGACCCTATTGCCTTGGCCATCGCTGGGTGAGCGCCGGGGCAAACCAGCTGCGCTGCGCAGCAAGGATAGGCGTTTTAGCAGTTTGCACTGGACCCTATTGCCTTGGCCATCGCCGGGTGAGCACCGGGGCAAACCAGCTGCGCTGAACCATCCGCGTACCCTTTTGTCGGCCATTAGTCTTGGCTGTGGAACTTGGTGGTGACCCTGGCACCGTCTGGGGCTCCCGGTATGCGCAATCTGGGCCGTTTTAACAGTTTGTGCTGGACCCCATTGCCTTGGCCATCGCCAGGTGAGTGCGGGGTAAACCAGTTACGCTATACGGCAAGGAAGGATCCATACAAAGCGAAGCCCAGGCAGTATGTGCTGGACCCGGGTGGGCGCCGGGGCAGTGTGCCCGTCGTGGGTTTGGCATCCTATCTATTCTAACATGTAGCATATTCATATCAGACAGTAGCAGATGCTCCGCAATAGATATGATTCATAACGAGCGGAAATACGCACAGTACATGGTGCTAGTATGATCGCGCAGCATAACACGTTACTAGTGGTAACCATAAGTAATGCGTGGCATAGTATAGAAATGTAGAGTGCACGTAGGGACAGGTGGGGTAGCGAGAGTATGTATAGGCATGTAAAGCGTAGGGACAGAAGGGATAGTAGTGCGAGCATGTAGGGACAACAGGGTTAGCGAGAGTATGTAGGGGTGGTTGAGAAGTGGACTAGCAGGGGCAGTTGGGAAGTGGGCTAGCAGGGCGATTGGGAAACAGGAAGTATGCGGATGTTCTAGGTGTCGACATCAAAGTAATGGCGAGAGCGAGGGTGTGGGGTCAAGACAGTGGCAACAGCGATGGCAAGAATGGTCGTCGAGTAGTGGGAATGGGATCAAGACAAGCGGAATCGAGTGGTGGAGGTGGCCAAGACAGTGGCAACGACAATGGCAAGAATGGTCGCCGAGTGGGGATAAGCGAAATTGAGTGGTGGAGCAGGATCAAGACAGTGGCAACAATAATGGACACCGAGTAGACTCGGATATCTGCAAGATGCAAGGGAAGATCAAGCACTCGGGGCCATGCGCATAGAAAGATTATCCAGCAAAGTCCTGTCCAGATCCCCGATGATGATGACGAAGAGTACGTTAAGCGAGGCTACAGGCGAGCCATGGTATGCTGCATTTGTGCAGGGGTACTCGTTGACAGCATAGCCAACAGTAACCACAGAATCAGCCGGTGGGTCGGAAGCTCCACCCTTATATAAAGGCAGTTGCGCGAGTTGTGCCATGTTGGCGGTCGTAAACATCCAGTCGCTCTTCCCACGTGCATCGTATACAGGTACTTGTAACCAGTTAGCTGCTAGTTGGCTTAGTGTAAGACATGCATGACATACCGGTCTCATTGAATCCACGAGAACCCGGATAAATCGTCGAAGCTTGCTGCCGCAACTTCAACACAGGGCAGCCACGGCGTGTCGGTGTGGAAGGGCTTGCTGGATAAGAAACATTAGCATAAGTAAATGGTAAAAAAGAGCGACGAACAGGTTGCACCACCGTTCCCACTCCTTGTTGCGAATGACATAATGCCATTGTAAAGAGTACTGAGATAAGTCTCGTGGTTGAGTAAATTGCCGATAAAGGCAGCAGTGCGCTGATGTTCTGTATGCAATGGGTATATGGTGATACGGCGAGCCAAGTACGACGAGCTGGTCCCAAAATAACCTGGAGTGATAAGCTGGCATTCATTAACGACACCTGTCGTTAAAAAAACTGCATTTTGGCGTCGATTGCCTGGGCCACTGAGCACTAGCCTATCGCCATCACGCGTGGCAAGATCAGTGGATGCGCGCGCAGGGTTGATATATGGCAGAGACGATTGGAAGCGCACGGCATTCCTGAATCGTCTTTACAGTACAATAATCAGTTAATTTGAAGGAAATTGATATATAATACCTTACCTGCGGCACAAAGGGTCGTCCTCAGTGTTTAAAGCAGCCCAAACTGGTGAGTACAGCTCAAGCTGGTGGTTATTCCCATTCTGGTTCGTAGAATGCATTTCCGCATAACTATTATATACGACAGTCAGCAGGAAAGAGATAGGAAGAAACGAGCACATACACGAGGGGAGGAACAGTAACATAATCCAACCTTAACTTCATATCTTGGAAGACCAGAGGCATTAAATCTGTATCTATAGGCTCAAAGTCTTCTTGATCATCGTAATCCGAGTCAGCGGGTACGTGGAATTCGGCAGGATACAGCATCCTGTATGTATCTTAGCAGAATGATAAGAATATAAGAAGGAAACACACTCGCTGCGGCTGCGGCTCGCCTTTGCCGCGCGTTTCTTCAAAGAGGGGGGAGCACGGTGCACGGGCTTGGATGGAGACGGCGATTCAACGTCTGGCATACTAATAATACACATTAATGAAGTACAACATGCAAAAGGAGATGTATATCTCACGGCTTGGCACGACGCGTGGAACCCATGGGTGTAAAAGGCAGCTCATCTTCAGACGCGGACTCCCTAGTGGACGAAGGCAAAGATTAGCAGGTCAGATAACTTTGTAACTGATAACAAAGCTGCTCACTGTTTCACGCTTTTCAACGGGCTCTTCGTAAGTTGGGGGTGTTGTTCAACACCACCAGTCGCACCGTCAGAATCGTTATCTTCAAGTTCTGCAGAATGAACAGGCGCAAGGGCTCGCCCTTTCCCTTTCAATTTTGATCGCCGCGTAGACGAGCCGTCCTTTGTGGGCTCTTCAGTTCTGCACAACTTGATCAGCGGAAAAGCTCTCCATAAGGAAGGTGCGTACGCAGGGGATGCCTCCTTGCCAGCCATATATGTGACCTTTTCTGGAAGTTTGCGTCTAGGAGAAGCAAAAAAATGAAAATTCGGCATAGAACAAAAAGCACGACATACGATTGCTTTGGTGCTGGTGCGGGAGACTCAACAACAACACTTTGCTCATCGTCTTCACTTTCGAGAGCAATGGGGGAAACAGCGACCCGGGGACTTGGAAGTGGAGTAGCAATGCGTGGTTTTTTTATTTGGCGGGAAAGCGGCACATCGGGTCTGAATAAAGTCGAATTAGAATCCGGCGTGCAATGTGCAGCAAAATTGGACGAACGAGGAATCACCATCTTGCACGACGGCGGCGCTCGACTTTCGTGTCTTGCGCTTAGCCGGTGTTGATTTCGTAGGAGAACGACTGCAAGTAAGTAGCAGTGAGTATACGACGCCAAAAGTGATAAATTATTGAAACGAACCTAGCAGCAGGATCGGGAGCTGTTGAAGGTTGCTCAGCATCTGAAATTCTACTATACTAGTTAGCTCAAGACTAGAGAGAAAAGAAAACAGGCCACTTACTCGACTATATCGTTTTTTTTGACGCGTTTTGATACTCGGGAACCAGGTGGCATACTGTAGGCAAGGCACCGGACAATATAGCAGGGTGAGTACGAGACGCAAGGGTTCAAAGTGTCCAGGATGAAGTTATAAGAGCACTCCGGAGGGAATCCACGCCGCGAGGTACTGAGCAACATGGCAATGCTGGGGTTACAGTATGACTATATCCGGCAGAGAAGGCCATCGTGCCTGAAAAAATAATGACTCACGTATGTACCCTAAAAAATTACGTGGCAGCAAATGCGCTCCCACGTCCGAGTCATCACAGAGTTACGTCCACGCTTGTGCATCCACTTCGGTAGCACGTATTCTCGACGCTCGTGCAAGGAACTTGGAAACGATCACGTCCCTTTAACGTGGTCGAGTCTACAATCATTCGTTAGCAGCAAGTGCGCCCGCATCTTCTCACAGTCGCGTGTACAACTTACAATCATCGCCTTTAGACGTGCAAGGAACTTGGAAACCATCGTATCGCTTTAACGTGTCTACAATCAATCGTTGGCAGCAAGAAGCAGCTGTTCATAAAGTGAACATATGCCAACTTAATGCATGACAGCAAGCGAGCACCATCTTCTCACAGCCGCGTCTACAAACGATCCACGCCTTCAGCGATAGCACCTATTCTTAAGCAAAGAAGGAAACCAGGGTGACACTGACATCGCATGCAAATTGCATGACACGGAACACACTTGCACTACTTCTTTCCCAGAGCCTCAGAGGCGCAACAACTATAACCGTACAACCCCAAAGTTGAACAATACGAAGACGTGCTCGTCATCCTCAGCGGCTTGATAACCACGCACTCCAGCATCTGGCTACAAAATATCATGCCAAAGACACATTGTGGTGATAACGCTGAACGGGCACTCGCTAGCGCATCTGCCTACAAATTGGCATGACAAGACCATATCACGTCAACGAGCACTTCTAGCTATAGAACAAGAGGACAAGGCCTACTACATGGCAGGGAAGTTGCTGTTACCAAAATATGCCAAAGGCCTGGAACGTGTAAAGAGCCGTGAGTCGCGTATTCTTATCTATGAACGATCGTCGGACTCGCTCTCACCAGGGTAAAATAATCTGGCCTTCACGATGCTAGTTATTGCACCATCAAATTAGGCAACCGAAGCTACGAATAAGCCCAACCGGCGTATAACCATCGAGTCAGTAGTAGATAGTAGACGCGTGGTTGCTACACAAAGGTCTGGAACGCATAAAGAACCGTGAGTCGCGTATTCTTATCTATGAACGATCGTCGGACTCGCTCTCACCAGGGTAAAATAATTGGGCTCCATGACGCTAGTTACTGCACCATCAAATTAGGCAACCGAAGCTACGCAGGTGCCCAATCGGCGCATAACCATTGTGTCAGTAGTAGATGTGTGGTTTCTACATGGGGAAGACGGCCAGTACATCATGTAATGCACCAGCGCAGAACAGCAGGGGCTTTCATTATAGATTACACCTTTGAACTTCACCAGCGCCCGCAACATCCAGGGCTACGCAAACATGCAAAACGGTAACTTTAACACAAAGGCAGCAAGTTCGTACTTTCTCTACAGTCTGCAGCATAATAATCTAATGTAGCGGTGCAGGTGAGCGACTCGAACAACTTGCCATCGAAAGAGCTGCGTTTCGCCGTGCAGGCGTGCAACTAGCCGAGCTAACAAGGGTAAGTTGTGCTTGCGATCGCCGTGTATATGTGGGATAACTTGAGAAATCGATAGCTCAAGGAATGGGCATCGTTGTATAAAGTTTACCAATCCAACACGGATAGCAAAACCTGGCATATTGTACACAAGAAGGATAACATCGAAATGGTAGACCCTAAAGAGCTGGAAGAGCTCGTCGTCAGCATCCAGGGCATAATTTGGAAGCAAGACCTGCCCCCCTTTGTACAGGAAATCAGGTAATTGCCGACAAATATCAGAATAAAAGAGAAGAAAACTTACACTGTACATAGGCGACCAACACAAAACCGCAAGCGCTTCTTGCGTCAAAGTGTTACACTTACCGGCTGTGGCACGCCCACATTCGAGCAAGGTCTCAAGACGATAATGGATGTGCAGGCCTTATTCGATCGGCACATACCAGCAAATAAAATAGATGAATGCACGTTCATTGATAAATGCGACAAACATCTCGGCATACATTTAACTAACCGATACTTTACACCAAGATGGGAATCGCCCGCAGAAGAAGCCGTGCCTTTTACGACGGATGTTGATCCATCCGGCATTCTAGCTGCACTCGCCGGACATGACTTTTTTCACGGAGAGCAAAACATCGTAAAGTACCATGATAGGCAAATAGTGCAAGGAGGGGCAGTAAAGTATGTTTGTTCACCAGTTGACCTGGATACCGAAGCTGATTGACTTGCCTTCATAGATACGAAACTATTTCGCCCGTTAGGTTCCGCGTTGGCGATATCGTTGAAGCAAAGGCAACATTTATGCTCGTTCCTATTCGGGAAGGCCGCTTCAAGCTGTCAGCGGTTTTGCGCAGTCTTACTCTTCTAGATACATCGTTTGCGCAGGTAAGAATGCATACATAGCAGTGGTAGCATGGTTTAACAAAAAAGAAATGCAGACATCGGCACAAGCGTCAAACACCATCAGGAAAACGGTGGGGGCTTGGTATATATAGATAGTTCTGATCAACCATTCCCACACTGCAATTAGTATATAAGACATTATCAGGGCTTATCTGCTGTTCAAAGAGTTGTAACAAAGGATCAGGCAATGATACACTACCAGTCATTATTGTAGGATGTGATAAATGAATTCCAGTCTATAATTACTGTATAAGACATTGCCAGGGCTTACAGCTGATATATCTGAATTGCATTGAGGGATTTCCACTGATAAATTGCACAACATTCTTGTAAAATGTGATCAAGAATTCTCATTCTGCTGCTGTTGCATATGATATGATCAGGTCTTAAAGTCTTTTTATCTGAATGTTATTGAATGGTACATTCCTTGACATTCTTGTGAGATGTGATCAATGAATTCCACTCTGCAGCTTCTATGTTAAGACATTATCAGGTCATAAAATATGTATATACTAAACCCGGGTGGGTCACATACCCACACCCGTAGAGGGTACGGGTGGGGGTCTACACTTTGTAGACCCTTGCTCAAACCCGTACCCTTGTCTCTGGTTCGGGTAAAGCAGGAAAACCAGTACGTACCTAACCCGCATCCATGCTAGGATAGGGAGGGGTGCAGGCAGTCTACCATACTATTCCAAGTCATTGTACACTATGTTTTCGAATGTGAATCCGACCCTTTGTGCATTCTACTGCTCCCTTGTTGTCACAGTTGCCATCTCCTTCGGAACGGGGGGTGCCGCCCATCTGCAATCAACCAACATCAGTCCTAAACTTAAGTATGCCTTGAATCCGAGTGTGTACAAACCACGTGCAATTCGTGCTGCCTTGTTTGTATTCTTACAAACCTGAACATCATCCTAATAGCGAACACATCAGCCAAGTGCCAGCTTATATTAGGTAGACCCAAAGCAAGCTTACCCCATCTGTCTCCCCCTGCGTGTATCTCATCCAACCCGCATTGTTCCCTAGGCTGGCCTGCTGCGATCGACTGGTGCGCTGACTACCGTCAAGACCGATCAGTGAAACAGCGAGGAGAGAGAGGAGAAACGAGGGACGTATCTTCGACTGAGCTGTGCTCGCATGGCTGGTGAGTCTCTCTCACTGCCACCAGTCTCCCCCAAGACAACATCAAACGCGCTTACTGCCGCCTCGCCATCATTCAAACACCACACCCAGATAAGAACCTACATGACCCCACCACCGCTGAACGATCACCATCGCTTACTAAACTTTGTCAGATCCTGAGCAGAGGAGGCGTTATAACGAGTTGGGCACTAAAGCTGGGATGCCGGAGGGAGGGTATGTTGATCCAGAACAGGTGTTTAGCATGTTGTTTGGTGGGGAGAAGTTTGTGCTGATCATTGGGAGTATTAGTTTAGCGAAGGAGATGAAGGCAGCAATGCAAGAGGCTGGGGGAGACCGTTGTAGTGATGACAAAAGTTAAGGCTGGCTCCGGCTAGCTGAGTCGCCGGAGCCTATTTTTAGGCTCCAGCTACGGAGCCAGAGCTATTTTGGTCGGCTCGTGAGCAGCTCTGGGCGAGCTCAGAGCCGCTTTGTTACTCCTTGCTCTGCCACCCCATTTGCGTCAGTCTTCATCCTTTGAGATCCTGTGTGGCAGTGTGCCCCACGCTCACCCTTGTTCTGCCCTGCGAGGGATTTAGGCAGAGTGATCGAGGCATTCCCAGACGTGGCAAGGGTCCGGAGCCCAAAAGGGGAAAGTCGGTACATGCCCCTTCCTCATTTAGTTTAGACTGTTCCTGGGCCAAAGAGAGCATCAAGAGACCATAAAGAGAGGGACAAATAAAGATCACCCCTCGAGGCTCGCTCGGGACGAAATTGCTCGCGTTCTACTCGATACATTATCCAGTTACTATTACTAATATATTATTATATATGACAAATGTGTGACCTATTGCCATCAATGTAAAGTCGATAGTAGTACTGGTGAAACACGACGTGGAGATCACGGCGATGTGAGCACAACAGGGATGAGGTGCACGCGTGGGGTGGATGTGAGCATAAGAGCGGGAGGGTCGCAGGTGGGTGTAGAGGATCCCGCGTGGACCGTGGTTGTCAGGGGTGCCGATTGGCGGGATTAGGGTGGTGGCGGGCATTGAGGGTAGCTGGGTAGCACAAATAGATGGTCAGCACCGTCAAATGGGAGCGAGGGAGCACATACCTGGTGTAGAGGGATTGTCGGTACTGGCGGTACTCGCACTGGACACAGCAGCAGCCATTTCCGGGGCAGATGTGGCACGGTGAGCAGTTTGGGTTTGAATATCGGATTCCACATTCGATCCACTCGCAGGAGCAACTTTAGACTCGGTGTCAAACGCAGCGCGGGACGTAGAGGCAGCAGCAGCAGTGGCGGACATGGCAGAAGACGATCCCTCGCCCGCGGAAGCCCGACAAGCACGAACAGTCTGCAAACCACCCGCAGACATCAGCACCATATTGGGCAAATCCGCCACACCAGCTCTCGGCGTCGAATTCGAGTCCAACAACCCACCGAGAGGTCCATATCATGGCTGACTGATTGGCATTACGCATCCCCGCGGGCGCAGTACGTTCCGGAGACGGAGATGCGGATGCTGACGCGGGTGTAGATCCCGAGCTCAACACGTGGCTATGAGGGTATACGGGCAAATCCAGCTGAGGTCTCTGGCTAGCGTTCAGGGCAGCGTTGATATGCAGGTGTCGATCGCCGCGGCGGGGGTGGCAGTACTGGTGCTACGATTTGCAAGGCGTGATCGGGAGATGCGGTTCGTGTTGATGTCGCCATCTGCGTCGTGTTCGGGCTCATCCTCAATTTCCGTCTCAGCATGGGAAGTGTTGGTGGAAGCGGAAGGGGAGGGGGTGTCGCGTCTGTATTCTGGCGCGGGGGGAGCCCGCTGAGGTCAGGTGTCATTGGGGAGACCGTAAAGGTGACGGTGGGCAAGATTGGGCGTGAAGGGGTGTGGAGGGGTCAGGTGAGGTGTAGATGGGTTACGGGTGGGCATAGAGGAATTCTGTGGGCGGGATTGGGCACGGTGGGATGTGGAGGGGTTGCAGATGGATGTAGAGGGGTTCCACGTCATTGTAAGCGATGACGGTGGGCGCGATTGGGCGTGGAGGGGTGTAGAGGGGTCGGGTGGGGCATAGATGGGTTACAGGTGGGCATAGAGGAATTCCATGGGCGGGATTGGGCACGGTGGGGTATGGAGGTTGCAGATGGATGTAGAGGGGTTCCGCATCGTTGTGAGCGACGCCGGTGGGCGGGATTGGGCGTGGAAGGGTGTAGAGGGGTCATGGTGGGCATAGGTAGCCATTGAGGGATTCCGCGTGGTTGCAAGAGTTACCGGTGGGCGCATAGATGGATTCTGCGTGGTTGTAAGAGTCGTCGGTGGACACGGTAGGGTATAGATTGGTCGTGGGTGGGCATACAGGTGTTCTGCGTGATTGTAAGAGACACCGGCGGGCGGGATTGGGCACGATGGGGTGTAGGTGGGTCATGGGTGGGGCCGGTGGGCGTACAGAGGTTCCATGTCGCTGTAAGGGGTGCCGGTGGGTACAATCGAGGCAGGAAGGTGGCGGCCGGATGGTAGTTGGGTAGCATGGTCAGCACAATCGAACAGGAGCAAGCGAGCACATACCTGGCACTGTAGAGGGGTCACGGATGCTGGGAATGCGAGAGCAATAGAATAACTAAGGCCGGCAGCAAGATATTAGTTGGCCGGGACTGTGGGCGAAACTTGAAAGTGCGGCTGGGTGCTGGGAATGTGTGTGCAAGAGCTTAGAGAACGGACTGGCACTATCCTGCCACATCCACAGCCAGCGGATCACTCTGGGATCCGCCTGGCATCGTTGGCCAAGGCGAAGAAGAAGTCCGGGAAAGGCGAGGAAGAAGGGGCTTAAGGCCGCTCAGAGCCGCACCTGAGCGGCCGCCGAAAGGAGCTAAACCAATGAGAGCCGGCTCCAAATTTAGGCTCCGGCTGAGCTCCAAATAGGCTTGGCTCCGGCTCACAGCCGGCTGTGGCGAAGCCGATGTCAACACTACGGGGGAGAGGATGATGATAATGAAGAGGATGTCAGTGCTGCTGCTGCTGTTGCTGCGGGTGGAGGTGCGAAGTTGGATGTTAGCAAACAGGCGGGGGGGAGGAATTCGAAACGCGATTCAAAGGTGTTGTCTCCAGAGGAAAGAGCGGCGCGGGATGAAAAGGCGAGAAAGAAGTCGGCGGATCCTTCTCCTCGGATCGTCGTCGTGGGAGTGGGTAGCCATTACTGTCATGGAGAGCTCTCGCTGGTGAGGGCTCTTATTGCTGTTATAACTGGGTGTGCAGCTGGCTGAACTCGGCGAAATTGCTGAGTGGCTGTGTCAGCTCCGAAGACAGCGGCGGATGGGTGCAACCCGTGCGGGTACGGGTACGGGTACGGGTTAGCCTGTCTTGTACCCACTTCTAAACCCGTACCCGGGCTGAGGGCATAGACGTGAGCCTGCCCCAGTCCGAATATGGCTATTGGTGATGAAGAACGTTCTGAGGCTCCCCGTGTTACTCATCGTGGTTTTCCTCCTTGGAACAGTATCTGCGGGACTTCGTTCGATGCCTATCATCAAGGAAGGTGAAGAGGAACATACCTGTATCATCTTCAACATCCAAGTATCCCTTGGTTGGCCTGATTTTGTCGTTGCGCTGCTTTACGGCTTTATCGTGGATCCCGATCCTTATCCGTTTGAAAACGGACGCTTTGGATCATTCGAAACGTTCGCATTCACTGTAAAGAAGACTTACCTTGAAGCCTTTGACGTGGAGCGACGTGCCTCGCGTAGTACACGTTTTGGTGGTCGTGGAGTTAGAGCGGTCAACGTGGGAGAAGAACGGTTTATCTTGATACCGTTGGAGATTCGGCCTGTCGCTCTGATGAGTTATCGAGCTTATGGTGAATGATGAATCGAGGACTTACCTGCAAGAGACGAGCGATTTGGATCGCTCCGTGCCGATGAAGAATTTTTGAAGCGTGTCGCGCGGGAACTTTTGCTTCCCAGCTTTGTTTTGATGATGAAGACGCTTGACCGCATTCTTGAAGTTATTCTGGGCACTCTCGTGATTAAGGGGGAGTGTTATAATATGGATTTTTCACGTTTCGTTGTTACAGATAGGGCAGATGGCATCACTGCTGTCTCGTGGCACGTCGAGGGGGCGCCATTCAAGTTCGTCGTTGTCGTAGAGGGAGGAAATGAGGGGGCAATCATGATGCAAATCGAGTCACTGTCATCGGATAATGATAGTGATCAAAACAGCATTCAAGTTGATCACAAACCAGCTCATGAGTCATTCGAAATTTCTGCCACAAACAGCACCAAAGAGAGCAAAGGGCCGCCAAAGAGACCGCCAAAGAGAGCGAGCACTGGGCTTGGCCCGGGGCTCCGAGTCCACCGCGCTTGCGGACAAGGGTCCACTAAGCTCATCACGCCGGGGCCCGTCGCGATCTGGATCAAGACTCTACTACAAAGTAAGGCTAACCTCCCGTGATTTGGAAGAGGATGAGTGACGAGTCCTGATATCATTGCGTCAAGTTTGAGATGCGCCATGACTTCGACGGCATATGGGTACGCTTTGGCAACAGCTGCCAGGTTGAGGGTGGGCTGATGCTATCAAAGTCATCAGTCCTGTCCGTGATCGCCGTTGCGGGAGACGATGCACGTACAGAGTTTAAACATGCGAGGGCGTTTGTGTGTGGGCTGGAACACTCCAGAATAGTAACAACCTCGAGTCCTGTCCGTGAGGGAGGAAGCAGCTGAGCAGTGAGCAGACATACATACTACATGATACGTGGCTCGACACTTCCCGCATGTAGCGTACTCCGTAACTCCCCGTTTCCACATGCGCGCAAACGAAAGACTGAGACTGGAGGAAACACGCACTAAGAGATATTCCGTACCAATGAGACAAACGCGAGAGATGAAGCACGTACCGGGCCCAAATAATAACCAATGAAGAACCATCCTACATTGTCACCGAGCCATAGAACCTCCAACTCCAGGCAACTCATCTCCTGCAATCCTGTCTTAATGCGTCTTGAGTCGTTGACAAATGCTTTGTTATTACTCGAAACGCCGACGATGTTGAGGTCGAATTTGGATGTGCTATGTCGGCGAGCGCATCAATTCCCGTGCCCCTGTGCTTCGCGAACCGTGTCTTCGTTCTTTGCAAACCCAACTCGCCCTTACTCCCGCTCGACCTGTTATTCATCCTCTCAGGCGTCAACCGGTCACAATGTCCAACCATCACATCTACGCGTTCAATAACTTGAACCCCCAATGGGACTTATCAACTTCGGAAGAGAGGGAAGCGGTGGAGAGGACTATACAGGCGCTGAGGGAAAATGCGAGCGCGATTGGAGAGGAGTTTCGAAAGGATCTGGACGTGTACTGGGTTATCATGTGAGTTAAGAGTCTCGTTCCCCTCGGCTGATGGATACGACGACGAGTAGGGGAGGAGCGTACGCGCACGACCAGGAGGGTGCGAGGCACTGGTCCGTCCGCGGGGTCCAGGACGACTATTCGCGTTATACTCTCCATGTTTTCCCTGGTACGAAGCCGGCAGAGCCGTTTGACAATGGAGGCCGTCGATGGGCTTTCACAATTCTCGACCTTAAACAATGCCGGCGGCTGGACATAGCTGACGAAGGCGAAGATTAACCAGCGTCCGAGGGAGATACAGCGGTGCAGAATGTGGAAGGGGGAGAGGAGCCCAACACGACAAGATGGAGGAATAGGACTGCAGAATATGCGACCGAATCTATGAATATCAAATTTTATCATGTACCATATCCAACCATAACATACCATACTATGTTCACCGTTATTTATTAAACTTCATCTTGTTCTTTGAGGACGCGTATCAAGTTGTAATTGAACTATGACATTCGAGACGCCTGTAAAATAACATATACCTCTCTTCACGTGAAATATAATTGGAGAACCTAGTGATTCACGACATAGCAATTTATAACACACGCGCGCAGCATCAGTGAAACCAATATTTAAAGCAAAGGACGCACACAACGTTTCGACGTGGCGGGAGTTTAAAATAGATACCACACCACAGTAGGATCACATCAAGATCGTCGATCACGCATCAATGACGTCGATCACGCGTCAATTCCAAGAGAACTACGACGCCTTCAACTCTGATCTTTTCCGCATTCGCATCTTCCAGCGATGGGTAACCTAAATCATCATTCGAAGGAAACGGAGAATGGCAAGTACATTGCGGAATCTGCTATGGAGAAGGAGGTTGTCTGGCGTGAGTTGTTGACTCAAAAGAGACGTATCTTCGCTGTGATTGGAAGGCAAGTCGCAGCTTTGATGGTCGCCTCGGAAGGAAACAAGCTCGTCATGCATCATCCCGCACCCCTAATTGCCACCCTCTGAACCTTCTCCTCATCCTCTGAGCCTTCTTCACTCAGGCAATCATCCTCTGAGCTTTCTTCAGTCGGGCAATCATCCAAGTCACTGCCACTGTCCGAGGTCTCCACGTCGTCCCAACCATCCGGGTCTCGATCATCCAGGCACAATTCCGAATTATCTGACTCGTACGCGTCGCTGACATTTTCGGAATCTGAAGAGTTGTCCGGCTCAAGATCCGCATATTGATCATTTTCTGTATCACTTGATTCACCAGAGGTACTGGAGCTTTCGAAAGTATTGCGTGCATAACAATGTCCGACACCTAGGCCCCAGTGATAGCGCATCAGCATATCCCGGTCAGAAAAGCTAAGTGTTTAGATGAGTACGTTAAAATCACCACGTCAAGTTTGAACGCACCGGCCAACATAATATAACCGGTAATCTTCACCATCTTTAGCACAAGGTGACACATTGACCCCATCTGCTTGTCGTTTTCCTTGAGCAGAAGCTGGAAGGATATGACATCCCCGCAACACATCTCTCGGATCCACGAAGCCGAAAGAGCTGTTTTGGTGCATGGGAGGAAACTGAACCAAGTCCAATCCGGACTTACTCCACCCAGAAGATGCTGGATCGACAACTTCGAACCAGCGTACCCACAAAAAATGGATGCGGCGTGGTTTCTGGTCCCGTGCCCCAGGCCCTGTATAAATCACATTCGCATGATATGCGCCTAGGACCCGCGCATACAAAAAGTGGTGAGGACTCGAAGACCTCTTGGAGTCGCTTGCAAGGAGCATGACATCGCGACGCGACGTCCTTGCATTAACAATGTCTGTCCCACGTCGCACATCGTAAGTGGTAAAGTGAAATCGAACACGTTTGTGGTGGTATATGGTGTCGTTCTTTAAGAATATAAAATGAGACAAATTTTCATCCAGAGATCTATTTGAGATTTCTGTGGCACGGAGATCCTCGGGATGTGAATCGGTCTCCCGCTGGTGCTGCGCTTGAATAAGAGGAAGAAGATATTGTCTCAACTTAAGGTAAAAGTTCTATGGCAGTTGATATATTAGCAAGGTTCGGTGGAGGGGAACAAATCGTTCACATTGATGGCGAGATCACCCTCATTTCGTTGGAGAAATGTTGGAACGTGCAAAGGGAAATTTTCTGACTCTCCCATCTCGTATTGAATGCCAGGATCATTAGCAATAATGGGCTCTGGTTCTATTTGAGAGTGACGTCCATCAAGATTCTGGCGGATGGTCCTGACACGACGCTGTCTCCGTTCAATTCCAGATAGTTGCTTCGGTATTGACCGGCCGCTAGTCCGAAGGAAGCGTGCTTTTGAAGTTCGATGCTCCCGTTCACTCTGGTGGTCCCCATATGAGTCAAAGAGTCAAATACGCCCAACGCCAAGAAGAACTTACAGGCTGGGTTGAGTATGAGTCCGTCGTACCAAACTGTCGAATAGTCCGGACGTAGTCGCCGAGCGCATGAAACTTGTAAGTTTTCAGATTCAGTTGCTTTGGTTGCCTTGCGCTGCTATTGTGTTTCTGATGCGTTGATGTTTTGGCCGTGCTTTTTTCCTGACGTCGCATTCGGGCGGCACGCTCGCGTTCTAACTCCCGAGTGGTGTACGTCTTACACGTTTTCTCCTTGAATGCCCGAAGACTGTTGCCCAAAGATGTTGTCACCTGGGAAAAAAGAGCAAGAGTTGTGTCCGTGTGCATATGGAGCTTGGCAAGACCATGCCAGTGGGCCATGTCAAAAAGAACTTTGAGAATATAGGTGTTGTGGGGCTCGGGCAAGAGACCATCAAAAACGGGTATAGCACACTAGTTGAGTGCGTCAGATTGAAGCCAGCCAATGAATGATTCTACCTACTTGAAGCATGTCCTCGTAATCACGAGCAGTCATCTTCTTCAGTTCTGACCTGTTCGTTTTCATTTTCCTTATGCCATCAGCCCCAAAGGGCGGAATTTCTCGAAAGCTAATCATCAGTCAGTACCTGGTCGCAGGCTCCAATCGATACTTGCCGTCGGTCCATTTCATGTTTCAAACTTTCATTGTGGCAGTCCAGGAGGCGTAGCAGGTGAATAAACACCGCCTTCCAGACGCCGAGCTCGACCTCATGCATCAAGTCCACAACAAGCATGTCAAACATTTTGAAGCCGAGTGGCGTTAGTTTCTCTGAAAATGCATTCTGATGCAAAAGAATGTCATGATATATCTCATCGCAGAAATGAGCACCCACCGCTGTCGGAACAAGGGAGTCCTTTTGCAGGAGATCCTCTACTGCCTTGGTGTCTGTCTTAAGATTCTTTGCGTAGATGATCTCACGTGCAGCCTTAACACGACCACGCCTATCAAGGCCATCAACACGTGCGAGAGAAATGCGCTGCGCCATGTCCCGTTTCTTTCCCATATTGGGTACACGTTTCAACGGAATGAGACAACGAGGGCAAGGGCAACTGCCAAGGTTTCGTATGCCGGCAATAAGTACTCTATAAGGGTTGTCTGAGTTTTGCGAACGGTGGAGTGCAATAGGTAAAAAATACTTCTCTGGGTAGTCCGCAGAATACGTAAAGATGCGAGGGTAGAAACGACGCCTGATGCCGTCACAGCACTTGATTGCTATGCCGTGCTTATATGCTTTCAGGAAGTCGTCATCGAGAAGGATTGCCCATTGGGCGTGGTACATTTCTCGTTGGCAATGTGCCATGAAGGCAGATTGGATTCCTTTCTGGCCGATGTTTTCTGCCGCGAAAGATTTGAAAGCGTCAGGAAGCTACCATTGAAGGAAATTGAGGGTTTGCATCGCAACTCAGAAAGGAACCTCGCGTACCGTCTCCAAATAAGCGATATGTTCAAATGCCCAACAAGAAGGCTTCGATCTTCGATCTTTTGATTCATTTCCGAACACAAGATAGATAGGCCATAGTTTTGCAGTGCTAAAGGTCGTCAGCAGAGTGCCATCCGAGGAAAACATAAGGCCCAGTACGACCCGCGGAAGGTCGCATCCTGATTCTCCGGGAGAATCCTGGAGCATACGGTGGGCTTCAAAGAATGCTTCTGAGGTATAAAGTTCGCCATAAACTCGGACTGGTTCAGTAGCATCGTTCGGTTTCCAAAAAAATTCGTAAGGTTCAAAATGAAGGTGGGTAGTTCGGGCGACCTTTTCTTTGATTACAGATATCAACTTGCGATGATGAAGAATTCCCGCGTCGAAATCTTTTGGTCCTGGATGCAACATTCGACCATGGAAAGGGACACTGATCTTAACCGGTGTTCTGATCCAGTCTGTGTCATCCTTTTTATTCGCCGCTCTGTCCTCCTTTTTATTCGCCGCTCTGTCCTCCATTTTACTCGCCGCTCTGTCCTCCTTTTTACTCGCCGCTCTGACATGCTCTCCGCTCAACTGGGCATCGATAAGCCGCCAGTTCTTTCCAGAAACATCTTCTGGACGAAAGGAAGGGTGTCCGACTATTTGAAGGAGATTCTGAAAGCTGGACTGTGATTTCTTTTCACCACCGTTCCAATACCATTCTCCGAGTAGAAATGAAGATTGGTTCGGGTAAGGATGGTAGATGTTGACTGGAACGGGAGGAGACGTATCGATTGAACTGTTCGAAGATGAATCCTGCGAGGTATCATGTTCAGGTAGGCAAGTAGCATAATATTGCCGGAAAAGCCCGAATCCATCGCATGCGGATTGGAGGACCTGTTTGACCTGACATAAGGGGATAGAGGATTGCTGCTGCGGACACTGAGATGCGTCTGGCTCCGCTTGGATGCATTCAGGTAGGATCTGCGAAGATGTAGAAGGAAGAAGTGTTGGAGGCTCAGGTTCCAGATCTCGATAGCGCTTTGGCAGTCGCCGGTGTTCCCTGCGATTCCTTCGCTGTGCCAATGGTTGATCCAGGTCATCCTCGTCCACAATATCCTCGTCCACAACATCCTCATCCACATTTTCCTCGTCCACAATATTCTCGTCCACAGCATCCTTGTCCACGATTGTAGAGGTCTTAACAGTCTAAGGAACCGTTAATAAGCAATACAGCCAAGTGGGCATGGAATCTAACCTGTCGATGAACCGGTAAAACAAAATCACCGTTCGATTGTAGTTCGGCTGCTTCACTTGAGCTTGAAGTGTATTCCATAGCTTGACACCTGTCAATCCTTTGACTGCTTCTTCGCCCGCCAGACTTCATTAGCCTTTGCAAGCGCAGTTGATAGCCGTTTCTTCGTCTTCGGACAACTGCGCCTGTGGTAACTATATGCTTGCGGGAGCGAGAATACTCGTCCACAAACACAAGCTTGAGACCAAGCCGACTCTGGAAAATTCATTGTGTACGGTGTACAGGGCGATTCAGCTATTGAGAAAGGGTACAGCTAGAACCCGCTCCTTCGAATCAGTGACTTCAAGTCTTGGAACTCTCTGTAAATGAAAGTTGCGATGCAAACACGAAATAGTGTGGACTCGTACTCGGAACGTGGCGAGCAAAGCTGTTTTCACGTAAAGGGTCCAAGTCACTAGTATTGAACAAGTGAGTCATTCGCATTGCCGCGGCACGATACGGCATCAACGACCCTGGCGGCTGTCGCTGGTCATCAGTTCACATCTGCCAAGTCGATGGTGGTCGTATTTCAGTAGATGTGGTATTATATGGCGTACTATTTAGCCACATGCCAAGATACCAAGAGGGCAGATAGCGTGCATTCGGCAACTGTCCCTGACTCTTGCTAAAAATCTAATGCAAAACAAAAGACGAGGAAAGTGACTTACCGAGAAAAGTGGCAGCTCATTGGACGACTCGGAAGTGCTGATGAGGCTGAGAGGCCTTCTGAAAGGCCCGGTACCACGCAAGGCCAACCAGGCAACTTGTAGATCCGATCGAAATAGTGTGCGTGCCATTCGATTGAGAAAGGGTGACCCGAGAGTCTAGCCCATGGGAGCGACGTACTAACGTCTAACTCCTGCCATACTTTCCGCGGTGGTCTTGAGGAGGACAAAAGATGGAGGGAGATGACTCCTAGTTGGTACTAAGAGGAAAGAATGCTTCCAGCAACTTGATGTTAAGTTGTTCATCTGGTAGTAGCCGCATCATGGCCCGGCGCGGGCGCGGCGGAGCTCTCTCTTTGGCTCTCTCTTTTTGTCTCTCTCTCTCTCTCTTTGGTGATATTTGGCACTCTCCTCTTTCAGAAGTGATGGTGACTTTTGACTTGGGGATAATATTGAATAAACATAAAGTAAAATAAGCCGCAAATCCGTGACCATATGCAGTATTTGGTGATTAAAGGTAACAAACGATAGGTACTTAGGGAGAAGATGGACTGTGCTGGTGCTGGTGTTGAAACGTTGACAGGTGATGCGGATCCGACGTGTAGCAGACATCATGCATCATGCATTCATGTGCCAGCCAGGTGACGGACCGCATCTTGTCGGTGAACAGGGGATATGCTTGAGCTAGATGCAAAATCAGAATCAATCAATCAAAGAGCGAGAAAGAAGTACTCAGTCAAATCTGCCTGGACGGCGGCGGCGAGTGTGGCATTGCGTCGAGCGGGCATGAAATATAACCGGTGGATGAATCGGTAAAAGAGGTTCATCCCTCGATTCAGTAATTCTTGATGAGAAAAGCACGCAAAACAAAATGACGAGGAAACATGAGTCCGACAGTCCCAGATCATCACAAGTCGGCCCGTGGGACGCCGCGTTCTTCGGCCTTGCAGCTGGCTGGCGTGGTTGGAACTCAGGAGCTCTACGGAACGTACTCGGCGGCCAGATCAAGTAAAACGAAAAGCAAAGCTTACCATTTGCACATTGCCTAGCTACCCCACCTCAACTATCACCCATCCCACATTCGTTGTCGCCAACACAATGCTGAATCTCAGCCAGGAGCCTTGGAGGTGAATCTTCATTCGAACTACGCTTGAACGTGAGCCGTTCCACTAGCAAAAGAGCCCCCATCCGCCCCCGCTGCAGATTCAGAGCAGCGGTGGCAGCCGCTGCGACTCCACTCGAACCCACTCCTACATAAGAACCGCCCAAATTCAAGGTAACCCTTCCTCGCCCAGCTAAAGCCTATGTGTACATTGCGAGAGAGAGGGTAGAATGAGAGAGAGGACGGGAGGTGAAACAGGCGGGTGGTCACGGGTGACATGCCTGCCAAATTGGACAAATGCGCTGGCCAATGGGAACAACGTCGGCTGGGGAGCGAACGAGGCGATATTGTAACCGACCGTATAGAGTAAAATTGCAGAGGGACGCATTGGGGAACTTTCTATGGCAGAGATACGGAATTAAAATAATCGGTTAGCGCGCGAGACGCGAATTGAGAGAAATGGAGTACTTACGGGCCCGGTGATAGAAGAAACGGCACTGTATGCATGTCTCGTGCATAGAAAGTTGAGGGATGCATTGGAATGAAGAAAAAAGTGAAAGGCCGAGGGTAGAGGGGTCGTATGCGCTGAATAAGTGAGAACGCACCGCCAATGTGCACAACTTCAGCAAGAAAGCGAATGACGCGGTTTTAGGGCAGGACATATTGAAAGGAATGCTTCCTAATTCCATACAGCAACTTTCTATCGCGGAGATATGGAATTAAAGGAATCGGTTAGCGTGCGAGACACGAATTGAGAGAAATGGAGTACTTACGAGCCTGGTGATAGAAGGAACGGCACTGGATGCATGTTTTGTACATAGAAATTTGAAGGATGCATTGGAATGAAGAAAAATGCGAGAAGCCGATGGTAGAGGGGTCGTATGCGCCGCCAATGTGCACAACTTCAGCAAGAAAGCGAATGACGCGGTATTAGGGCAGGACGTATTGAATACAGCATCTTTCTATCGCGGAGATATAGAATTAAAGGAATCGGTTAGCGTGCGAGGCGCGAATTGGGAGAAATGGAGTACTTACGAGCCTGGTGATAGAAGGAACGGCACTGGTTGCATGTTTTGTACATAGAAATTTGAAGGATGCATTTGAATGAAGAAAAATGCGAGACGCCGATGGTAGAGGGGTCGTATGCGCCAAATAAGAGAGAACGCGCCGCCAATGTGCACAACTTCAGCAAGAAAGCGAATGACGCAGTATTAGGGCAGGACGTATTGAAAGAAATGCTTCCTAATTCCATACAGCAGCTTTCTATCGCGGAGATATAGAATTAAAGGAATCGGTTAGCGTACGAGGCGCGAATTGAGAGAAATGGAGTGCTTACGAGCCTGGTGATAGAAGGAACGGCACTGGATGCATGTTTTGCACATAGAAATTTGAAGGATGCATTGGAATGAAAGAAATGCGAGAAGCCGATGGTAGAGTCGTATGCACCGCCAATGTGCACAACTTCAGCAAGAAAGCGAATGACGCGGTATTAGGGCAGGACGTATTGAAGGGAATGCTTCCTAATTCCATACAGCAACTTCTATTGCGGAGATATAGAATTAAAGGAATCGGTTAGCGTGCGAGACACGAATTGAGAGAAATGGAGTACTTACGAGCCTGGTGATAGAAGGAACGGCACTGGATGCGTGTTTTGTACATAGAAATTTGAAGGATGCATTGGAATGAAGAAAAATGCGAGAAGCCGATGGTAGAGGGGTCGTATGCGCCGCCAGTGTGCACAACTTCAGCAAGAAAGCGAATGACGCGGTATTAGGGCAGGACGTATTGAAGGGAATGCTTCCTAACTCCATACAGCAACTTTCTATTGCGGAGATATAGAATTAAAGGAATCGGTTAGCGTGCGAGACACGAATTGAGAGAAATGGAGTACTTACGAGCCTGGTGATAGAAGGAACGGCACTGGATGCGTGTTTTGTACATGGAAATTTGAAGGATGCATTGGAATGAAGAAAAATGCGAGAAGCCGATGGTAGAGGGGTCGTATGCGCCAAATAAGAGAGAACGCGCCGCCAATGCGCACAACTTCAGCACGGGGAAGTGTCCGAGGGTGCGGGGCAGCTGCCAAATGAGCAGGTGGTAGCGAAGGGTATGGGGCGGTTGACAAGGGTGCAGGGCAGTTGATGAGGGTACGGGGTGGTTGGTTACACCCTGTCATTTGTTGTTTTATCCCTAGAGGAGAGGAACGAACGGGGGTCGCGGATTTTGTGAGCATGGGTGGTTGCAGGTGCACCCGGATGGTGGTACGCACTCGATCCGGCACGATGGTTTGGTTGGGATAGATATAGATGCATCTGGGCCATGCATGAATTGCTGTGGCACAAACGGTGAATGTAGGGCCTAACGGAATGCTCAAGCTCGAGTGCGCCATTCCTGGATGTGCCGGATAGTCAACGGAGAGGCGGGCTTGCCGGTGGGAGGGCAGTGAGCTCTCATATCGCCAACACCGTCGAGAAAGCGCGATAGATATCTAAGGACCTCGAGGATGAGGCGCTCAGTCAAGGGAGGGTGTATCTTGAATGAGGGTCAATCGTTAGGCCTGTAAGTGACCTCCTGGAAACTTTGGAATCGTATTCTGTGGCTGAGGAATGGGCAGGGCGCCGTTCGAGTTAAGTGGCGAAGAGGACGTTCCGTGACCGGGTAGATCGGCCTCTGTCCACAATGATGGTGAAATCCAATGGAATGAGGGTGGCCGTGGTGACCTTGTGAACGTGTGGCAGATGCAGGCACGGAGCTGAGGGAGAGGGTGTAGGTGCGTACTTGGGGAGTGGGCGGCTCCTTTGTCTTCGTTTGCAGTTGCACTATCAGCTATCCAATTCGCAAGCAGATCCGTAGCTTCCCCATAACGTGACTTATCTTCCTCAGTAATTGAGAATTTCAAGCAAAACTTATAAGACCGAGGATACATACTGAAAAAAGTGCGAGATCATAAACTTGGCGCTGATGAGAAGAGACCTTCGACTGGAAATCGCGTGGGACAAAAGGAACGGCCCACCAACGAGGATAGACCCAACCTGGACAGAAACGTTGATGTTTAGAGCGGGAGAGCACGCCCGGCTAAGGAGAGAGCGAGTGAGTCGAAGGAGTCGCGACCGTGATGCGACCGCCATCCAGCGTAGAGGTGCTTTCTCTTTAGCACTCTCTTTGGCTCTCTTTGGTTTTTCTCTTTGGCTCTCTCTACGTCTCTTTTTAACTCCGATTGGCTAACAACTCTATTTCTTACCCGGTACACCCGCTGGCGGTTCTATTTTAAGAATGACTCACCAAGGTAGGAAGAGCAATCTAATCATTCATTCTGGACTGATAAAATACCGCCTTAAGAACAATACCAGAAATTTAATAAGAGTTTTATACATGAATCGAAACAGACGAACTATGAAGTATTTGTTAGTCCCCACCAGTGGCATTACCTGCGCCCCGACATGGGTAACGTTGGTGACATCTTCGTTAAAACTACCCATGAAGAGGAAGTCGTAAATGTCCTAAACCTTGGCAACAACTTGAAAATAAAACGGCCAGAAAATTACGAACATCACCATATATATTACAAAACCGAAAACGGCTGGATGCCCGCAGATGCCAGGCGTAGGCAGGATAATAGAAAACCCTATACCATACACCCAAGATTAGGATCCTCGTTTCTCCTGGATGACTTCGTATTCAGGTGGAGAAGCGTTAGAAGTTACTATAGCACGAACCGCGAAATATCTAATCAACCACCGGATCGGAAGGCTGTTGAACTATCCAGAGGTATGTGGAATGGGAATTTTTGTTGAAAGCATTGAGTCACTAATGCTTGAGAAACTTAGGTGGTGAGCAAAAACCAAAAAAACGAGCCCGAGCAGAGTCTCCTCATCGTAATACCCACTTCTCCCTGCCAAGAACCTTTCTGAAAATCTTCTTTTAGCTCCCCTAAGCCTCGAAAATGCGTGGATTATGGATGAATATAATCGATGGACTCGTCCACCCATCACCTTTGCCGCGCACGAGACGGTCCATGCCGAGGGAAAGAGAATCCTTCAGAAGTTAGCAGGTCGCTCATCCCCGATTCCTTCATGGCCTCTAGGGCCAGAATTAAAAAATATCCGCATCGTTCATGCTTCTACCAATCATCTTCAGCACACACCAGATATCTCAGACGTGTTGGCTGACTTAAGTCGAGCAGGAGAGGCTCGTGCCCATATGAGTATCACCAATTTCATACTCAACGGTGCTGCAGACCACGTCCCAGTAAAAACGGTATTGAAATCACTCATGATGTCTGGAGACCGCTACGATAAGGTTAAAGGGAAGTCTGTGCTCCAACTCGGCGCTCTCACCATTCCCGCGTCCTGCGATGGCTTAGATGGCATCGACCTCTTACCGGAACAGGTCCGAGTCAGTAGGGAGATCGTGTACCAGGAGAAGAATGCAGAAACAGACGAACAGTCGGACAAACAGTCAAACCCAAATCCTGTACCGTCCTGGGAAAGTTGTCTCGTCCCAATTGGATGTGTTACAGGTCCCCATACGGATTATTGTGGGTGCTCGCAGCTCATCCAGCATATCGAAGGACAAAAACTTTGGCTTTGTTGGCCTCCCACGCCTCACAACCTTGATATCTACCTTCGACAACATCTTACAGGATACCTGGCTTTTCCAACAGAAGAAGCCATTGACCAATTAGAGGGCATGGAGCTGATCCTGTTGGATTCCGGTGATCAAACGTGTTTTATTATGCCAGGAGGGACGATCCACGCTGTTGTGACGTTTACCAAAAGCTGTCACACAGGATTGAAGCTTTGGCGCATGGGAGATCTCAAGGTGGCCAAGAGCATGAATGAAATCCAATTGAGTGTGATAAATAAAAGAGAGGAATTGGATAAATCAACATTCAATTTCTACAAAGACTACTTTCGGGACCTGAAGGACGAACTGGAAAATTGGGACGAATTGAAAAGAAAGTGCAAAAGAGGGAAGGATCGTAACGAGCTTCAGGACTGGATCAAGGCCATGCGCGAACTTAGGAATATTGATTAGAACACGCCGCGTTGATATTTAGTATAACCTAGTTGATTATTCTCCGTAATTCTGACGACAAACAATGTATATATCGCCATTAAACTGCTTGTACTGCTAGTAGTACGACACCAACTCGGAATCAACAGTGAATGTATTTACGTAGAATAGGTTGAATTTATTGAGCGTCTGGTTCAAGGAAGGCCTTTCTCCACAAAGGTAGACTCGTTGATGCCCGGTAATATATGTGCTGCACGGACCCGCTTCTCGACGAAGTTCAGCAGAGCTTGGACACGAGATCATGGGTTTATCCAGTTCCTATGAAATTTGACAGTAAATCCAACCTGTCACCAGAATGTAGAACAAGACGACGTACTAGCAACTTGGAAGCCTGGTCGACGTCATTTTTCTCCTTGATAGGCATGTCTGCAGACAAATACAAAGCGATATAATTATATGCGGAGGCAGACATGATCGTCGGAACTGAAGTTGTCAGCGCAGGAAAGGAAAGAAAACGACATGGGCAGTTGACAACATGGGCTCGATCGTAGTAGCTTCAGCGATGTACGCGTCGTGCGACATGAGGCTCGAGGGCACACACGGAGAGGCAAGTACATGCAACACCAGTCATGCTTCAGGTGGGACGGGAAAGCGCGGCAAATAACAGAACAGGTAGGGCTCGCGAACAAGTGTTTGTGTTAGTAGCTGAGACCAGAAACGAAACGCATCGTAATAGACGCCTGTAGCGACTGAGGGCATCCGGGGGACGGCCGAGACAAGAGCTCCAGAAAGCGACGAAGTATCAGTGAAGGAGTACTCAGGCTGAGTTTCCGAGTCTAAGCGGCGGTTGGCGGGATGATAAGTGCGTGTGTTAGCTGAGACCAGGACGCGAAGTTGGGAGAGCTGGAGTCAGCAGGTAGTAAGGGACCAAGACCATTTATACTAGCACCATGTGAGTGACTATAGCGTTCGACGCTGACTCTGGGTCCGCGACACGAGCTGTACCTTCTCTTTGGCGCTCTCTTTGGTTCTCTTTTGTTTTCTCTTTGGCTCTCTCTAAACTCCAAGGCAATCATCATTCGGAGTTCTGCCAACTAGTACTAGTAGCCTCATGCAGTGGGGGCGGCACTCAGGCTGGACTCTTTTTCAGGCGCTCTCTTTCGCGCCTCTCTAAGAGTCCTTCACGTATACTGGTACGTAAATTCAATACATGCTTTAACAATTGTTCCTTGTAATGTAGTTGGGATAATAGCAGCCCGACCAAAGTAGCAGAAGTATGTCTGCGTTATAGTATCGGGCGAGGGCAATTCATAGTATAATAATTCAATCTCAGGAGTGTCGACTGTTGGGTGTAGGCAATCGTGCTAGATCATGATATCGATGATAATCAACCCCATTCAAACATCACCCGGCGCAGTGCGTTGAGATATGGTAACCGATCCCGGACGTTAGGCGATGCCAACCCCGACGAGCATTTTGAACCGAGACTGACGCAAGGTGGTGAGGTTGGTCAGGACGGAAGTAGAAACAGCGCAAAATAAGCTCCTCCCGTACTAAAGAGCCCAGCTCCTGAGGTCGATTCTCAAACAAGCGTCGATCGAGAGCGCGGCGGTCCAGCATGAGGAGTTCGAACCGAAATGATAATTCCGAAATCCCCCACATGTTTTCCTGCGCCTCGTGTACCGAGAATTCCCTATCAGGAACCTTGTGGAGATTGATACGTCGATGCCTAATTCAGTCCGCCTCATGGTAACAGCAAAGTTTGAGAAATTCCCGAGAAGCCCCTGCCTGCTCTCTGAATTAGGTGCACGCGCCACCAAGTAACGTACGCCAGTCCCTGGCCCGAAAGTAGCTGGACCTTAGAGGCATTTGACGCCAGGCGATAGATGCATATGTCCCGCGTATGACAGTCCAGCAGTGAGATACCGGTTGCTGTCGATTTAGCGTTGTCACCAGAACAGAAAAATCCAGGTTCGGGGAACGCAACTTTCCCGTCATTGTCTGCGAGCTTGGTTTGCGAAACACAGCATTTCCAGACTATGATCCACAGCACCAAGTGCCTTCTGCCACGATTCTAGCGGAAACGACATGTATGGGCTGTCAATCGGATCGAACTTATCGCGGGATAGAGGTTGACCTGGTTTCCCAGAGCGCCGAGGATCTGCCGAAATGAGAATATGCGCAATGCGTTGAAAAGAGTAACCTACACGGTTGGGATCTTGCACTAGTGCTCCGATGATTCTGCGACGGCCCAGCAGTACGGCTGTTCTGGACAAACTTCCTTTGGTATTGCCATCGCTGAAAAGGTCCGTGTAGCAAAGTGATTTCAGTCCATGTTTGGAAATTGCACAAAATCTGTTGTAATTTGAATCCCCAACGTATATACGCGGGAAAGGCACGGGGTAATCGTCCAATTCCAAAGTATCTTTTGGTTGAATGACGCTTGTGATAGTCAAGATATTCTCGGTAGAAAAGGAGGACAGGGGACGTATAAGCCAATATGGGATGCCTGCAGAAAACAGCCTCTCCGCAACATGGGCATCTCGAACGAAGCAACCGATGACATTAGCCGTCGTCTTTGAGGGAGGGATATGGCCGTCCATGTGGGGTTCGTAGATCTCTATGTAGTCCATCAGAGCCCGAGTTCCATCCACTGACGTTGAACTTGTCGACATTCAAATAGAACTTCTTTTCGCGTCATTGCAATTGCTCTCAAGCGACTGAGAGTACGGTGGAGGTTTGCGGAAAGTGAACGCGTTAAAGGATGCTGATTACTGGGATCATTTTTTGTTCGATATTGCCCCACTCGTTGGTTCAACCGTTCGCAAGATTGCTCCATCGATCGTAATTCTTGATGAGGCAGGAATCCGATACCAATATTCCATCCGTGGCGTAGCGTTGGCTCAAAATCTCGATGGGTGGGATTCCACCACATGATTGAATCCTCTGCCGCTTGTCCTTCAGGTTTGGGAATGCAGCAGAGGTATGGTGCTGAGTGGGAAAATGGTTGAGGCCATTGCGTGTGATCATCTGGACCGTAACGACCATCGAACCTTCCGTATACATTGCAAGGACCAGGAGGTGAGAACAGGTCCTCTTGATTTGGCGTAGCGATATAGAAGTCAGAATGTCGGGGATGAAGAGCGGCAACACGACCGTCAAATGGCCCGAGAGGGACTGAGAAGTTCACATTAAATAACAATGAACTACTGTCATAAGCCAATTCCAACTTACCATCAGTTCTCCGATTCTCAAGTAAAATCTTTGCTCCTACAGACAACGAGAATGTAGGCGGCATGTTCAATGAGTCGGCAACTGTCATTACTAGTGGCTGAGAATAACATGAAAAACAGAGGCTGAGAAAACCTACCGAATTGAATATTAATAGCACAAATGAAGAAGCCTTCAAAAAGCACCGAAGATGACTTCGAGTCAGTCGCCCTAATACTACTAATAGTAATAGTATGGTCACGTCGGATGCACGTTGAACTCCGACGCCGCGTTAGTACTCATCGGGAATCAAACTTCCCTAGCAGTCACGGTACTCCAATTGAAATATGCCCCTGAGTCTTTCTGAGTCGCAAACAGTCAAGAACTTGAACCGTTGATCCCCTAGTTCCAGACCTCTAGCAGTTTCTCTGGCTTACGCTGTCCCTCTGCTTCTTCTCTCAACTGTTCCAAACCATTCTGTTCGGGGTCTCGATCTGACCCGCTGAGCCTGAGCCTGGCGGCACTAATGCTACTGCCTACTATTGGCCGCCATTTGGAAACATTGACCTCACTGATTCCTAGACTCTGGCAACGTTGGCCTCTCAGGTTGTGGCCCGAGCGTGAGAGTCTAGAGGAGACATGAAACCATATTGGGCTAATACTGCTAGCATGCGGCTAGTGTGAAGGCCAGCGCCTATCACCCGTACTACCCTGCACCACTCTGCCCCATGGCCGAGTCCCCTGAACGGGAACAGCTCCGCCAGCGTTTCCGAAATGTCATCGCTCTCTACCGTCTTGTTCGGTGTATCAACGAAGGCTACCCGTCGCTGCCCGATTCATCTGCTCCAAAGCTCGAAGCACTCCCGAGCCGGCGCAATGTACTCGAAGCTATAACACTATTCTGGTAGTAGACCATGAAATCCTCGCGGCTGCATCTTTCTCCGAAGCCACAGACGATAGCCAGGTCTCAGTTACCGGTAGTCTTGTGTGTGTCTCCTCTGACGAGGTCGTTCAGGAACTCCGCAATCCCAGGCAAAGTCCACTGGAAAATGCGAATACTGAGCACACTGCGGATATCGACCTTGATTTTCCGCTGGAGATCGATACCGAGGGCATCAATACTCATAGTACAAAAGTCGTCGCTATCAGCAACCCACACACGGCGCATCAGAAATTACCACAATTCCAATTTTCCAGTACCAACCCCCAGGGCCTCTGCCTTGTTAAAGATGGACGTGACTTGTGGTGTATGATTAAGGATGATGATGAGGATACAGGCTGGGAAAACATTATACAGAAGTACGTCTTTGGCTATACTTGCACCTTCCAATACTTATCCAATTGGCAATGATCAGTCAACCCACTTTGCCGGATCACGTAACAACTTTAAATTCCTACCTTAACGACTACAGGCTCAGCACCTCGCAATGCCAAAAACAGTTTGAATGTAAATTTTCCAAATATCTAATCGCAGCATGTTGGAGGAAGATGCATCGACGGATGACGACTTGGTCCTCACTGGGGCTCCTCTATAATTTAGCACATATTCCAACCGAAACATTGAGGAAAATTACAAACAAACGAACAG